>OY776131.1:75152585-75352585 GCA_963675135.1 Galeopsis tetrahit
TTGCAAATGATGCAACTGTGAAAGACATGGAGGTACCTTTCATTTCAACCCTCTTGACTTACAAGTAGTGGCTCTTTACGCACAGTTCTTACATATCAAAGTAAAAGGGAATTTGTTTTTTTCTACTAGAATCACTTCACCACCACAAATGGTGAAGGAGTTTGATCCATTCATCATTCCAGATTGGAGTTGTGAAGAATTATGTGTGTTTTACTAAGTTTTGATTCCTGTTAACCAGGGAGCTGCTATTGCTTATGTTGGTGATCTCTTGAAAGTGCCGGTGATATTCATAAAAGCTGTGACAGATATTGTTGATGGTGAGAAGCCAACAGCAGAGGAGTTTCTGCAAAATTTGTCAGCAGTCACCATAGCGCTCGAGCAAGCAGTGACGAAAGTCGTTGATTTTATCAATGGAAAGAGTTACTCAGAACTGTGATTCTTTATCATGTCATTGGATGATGATCGTATAGAATATTTTTCAGTTTCCCCCCTTTACTGAAAGTCATAAGGAACTATTTTGTTACAGGGGAATGTCGATTGTTGTCACATTAAATGTTTGCTTGATTTACATATAATTTGAAAGAGTGAGTATTTCATCGAATTGAGTTTTATTTATAATAGGCGTTTGAGCTCGATTCCTTTTTAAGGGTTTGAGCTCGATTCCTTTTCAAGGGAGTGTTTGCAAACTCTATAAATAGCTTAAAAACACTTCTCAAAAGTAAAAACTGTGAGAGAACATCTTTAAAAAAAAGTAAGTGAGAGTTTGCAATTGCTTGAGCTTGTTTATCTTATTGAAATAGCTCATTAAACAAAAATTCATTTTTTTCTGATTCATTGACCTTTTGTACAAGAAAATGAATTGCTCTCTACCTCACATTAAAATTTAAAATAACGTTAGTATTAAGATAATAAGATCATTTAAATAGAAAATTCTCATTATTTTAAAAGCAGGATACGACCTCTTTTTTTAGCAGGATACTATAATTCTAGCGATGAGATAGTAAGATCTTGCTTGTCCTTAATCTTGTGGTGTAAATGTGTAATCTCAATCACAAAACCCATGTATAGAGAAATAATATGGAACCCGATGTCGATGATAAATTGGATTGTTGAGGGAGAGAGGAAAAATGAAGATGTAAAAAACATTGAGATGATATAATTCTGAGTGTAGAAATGCATAGAGTGGCATCCATCATCCAAAATCAAATTAGGGTACCATTACAGTCGTCGGTAAATCCAAGATTAATTTAGAGATTACCAACCACATTTCCATGCTGTGGAACCACATTCATGCACCAAAAAACAATGTCAATAACCCTTTAGTTAAACCACTCCAGAAGGAAGGCGCAACACCAGCTGTCCCCCAAAAACACTGCAGCAACCCCAAACCCAACGTTATTGAATCTATTCAGTGACTTCACAATTTGTACAACAACAAAAAATTGTTTCGTACCTTTTTACGTAGTAATAGCAAAAGTCTGCTAGGATGAATGTCTGAACGATTTCAGATATAAGAACCATTGAAGGCCAGAGTCCATATCCCAAAGCCACGAGGAGATGACCACGAGTGTCCAGAACCTGGATCACACACATGGAATAGTTATGCATATGCATATAGATTTAATATTTAAACATCTCGCAACTCAGAGAGACCTAAACGTTACTTCAATGTTTATATGCGAAATTATTTGGACTCTGGGTTAAGGGGAAAGTTCTTGATCAATTCAAGTATATCTTCACATGATTTGTTTTGCTCAAATAAGCATTCACTAGATGGTCTATGCTCAATAAAAAGAGAGTAATCATAAAAAAAAACTAAGATATCGCTATAGCATGCAGTCCACCATTAAGCTATACAACTACCACACAGGATGATATGGCAACTTCATGATCAGGTGACAAATTATTAAACAAAATAAAAAATGTTTTAACAATTGTTGATGGAAGAGTTTGTGCTTCAAACCTGGAGCACCCAGTGAGCACAGCTTAAGAACCTTGCAACACCCAACGCAAATACATAGTGAGCTGTAAATGGCTCAACAATCTGTCACCAAGACATTGAAAATGTGATCACAACGTGCAATATTCCTCAAACTCAGAAACAGAATATGAATAATTTTGTCAGCAGATAATCATCATCATCGTCCTCACTTAAAGTTACCTTTGTGTTTTGCATGACTCGGAGTTGTGGAAGCACAGAAACAGCTTCAAGGTAAACACAGAATGCCCAGGCAATCCTGTTGATGATTTGATGTGATGTGGATGGGTGAATTAATACAGCTAAAACAGCACATGGGACCACCTGCAACCACACTTCTTTTATAAATTGGGATGCAAAATATTGAGGATATATACCAAAAGCATAAGGAGATTTTTCAATTCATAAGTTATGTTCTGGATTCTGTAGCATTTCAGATTGATTTTTCCTCATCATAAAGGCCGTAACAAAAGTCCCAAGGGTAACAAAATTGCCATTGGTAAGAGAAGACTCACCACATAATACAGTGCAATGTTGTCTTTATCCTCCATGTAACTGGATTTCAATTTAAAGCGAATCATATAAATAACCCACAAGGTTGTAGCCAACGTAGCCAAGTCAAGCACAGTGTGTATGTCGTATTCCATAACAAAACTACAATACAATCTAACAGCCAAAAATATAGCAGTTAGCTCCTGAGATTTGAGTGAAAGCCCTGAAAAAATCAATATAGAAGACAAAAGTCAGTATAGTAGAATATTTGGGGCTTCCCCTTGTGTCACAAGATGCCTAGGTATGTATATGCAATAACTCAGACAGAAACACTGAACAATTTTTTCTGAGAAAAAAATCCTTGTATTCAAAACTAAACTATTTTCAATAAATAACCTACTCTATTTTCACCATACATGCTGCAAATTTCTCATTAAAGCAACTGAAACGGACTGGAGTCCGTAGCATTTTCAGGCACATTAAGGGATTCACAAAATTACAAAAACAAGGTAATCAAAAGATTCTGCTTGAAATAAAGGGTCATCACCAATAAACTGTCAATAGTATTGAAGAACAGGAAGCCAAATTTCAGGCAACAAAGTAACTATTTTTCCTTTCAACAAGCACAATCACACATGCATATACTCTCTTCTCCATAGAGAAAACAAAAAGTCCCCAAAAAATTGCATCTTTCCACTCCAAAGACGAGTAAAACTGAAACAAAATTCAATCAAAAACAGCACAACTACAACTTATAAAAATCAGGAAAGAAGTCGATTAACCCTATATCCGCCCCCAAAATTCCAAAAATCAAGCCAAGATCTCCAAGAAACCCTCCATTTAGTTCCAAGATTTCACATTCTTCAACTCATTACTAAACAATAGCCGGAATGAAGTCAACCCCTCAACTGATGAGTAATTGACTTCCAAGAGAAGATCCCACCCCAAGAAAAAGAAGGGAAAAAACAAATCTTTGGTCGATACTAGGAAAAAGAAAAAGAAATGAGACTGAATTCTATAAATCCTGTCCAAGCTCCTCAAACTTAAATTAAAAAACGAAGGAGGGCGTACCGGCACAAGTCTTCTCCTTCATCAACTTGTAAATCAGAACACCAATCCCGATCGAATGAACAGCCTCTGCTGCGACGAATAAATTATCATGATCATGAACAATTGCGCGAAGGAGGACAAGCGCCGCCATGCCACTAATGACAGCGAGAAACGCCTTGACCTTGGGCGGTTGGCGCCGCACCCATGACGCTACGGCTTGGATCGGCCTCCTCGGTGCCTTCATTCCTCTACTAGTACTGCAATATTTATCAAGCTTTTTTAGGGATTTATAATTTCCCCCGGCTGCAAGTGATAGGAAAATTGAGGGAAATTTTTTAGGGGAAGAAGAAGAAGAAAAGGGAAACTGTGAGGGGGAAAATTTTGGGGGAAATGATTGGATTTGCCTTGCCTCCTGCAAAATAGAAATGAAATACTGTCAATTCTTTTCTACTCCAAGTCAATTTTCCTTTTCATTTAATACATTCAATTAAATTATTTACCAAAACTTTTTCGGCAATTACCATTTACTCAATACGAATATTGCGAAAATTATTCTCCATGTTTGACCAATTAATAAATATTATTACCAACCCCACTTAATATTTGCATTCCTATTATACATAGGAAGGGACAATAAAAGGGGTTAAGAGGAAGAAAGAAAAAATAAAGGCCGTAAGCTCAAAAGTCGAGGGTGTCATTGAAACCCCTAATGCAATCTAACAATAAAAGCAATTAAAAATTTAAAAATAACTGATCAAGTCAAAAAATTTGAAATCGAACGAAGGACTATGGAGGGTCAAATGCATCGCCCCAACTGATACATATAGAAACAAATGTGAAATTAGTAGTATATGTAACTGAGATTTCTTTATTGCGATTTAATATCATATAGTATTGCACTACATTTATTTAATTGTATACATACATGGAGTATAAAACTATATAGTAATACTGAAACCTCCACAATAAAAGGCTTCAGATTCCATCTCAGTTTGATACTACGTGACACAAAGTGGAATATAAGTATTCAAATTTATTTATTAGTATAATAGAAACCAACACAACTCATAAGGGGGTTCAAGATAACAGAAATTCCTTATTGATAAAAAGGCTTGGTAACTGGTTACCTTCAAAACAAAAAAAAAAAAAAAAGGCTTGGTAACTGGTAAGGTATATAGAGAAGAAGTTTCAAAAGGTCCAGGAGGAGGATCTTCTCAACACAGGCTTCATTTGCTTGTCTTCCTCAATAGAAATCATACCCAAATGGGATGGATCTTCAAGCAACATTTTCGCAACCAAATACCCCGTAACCGACCACGTCTGGTACTTTCGAGCTTGCTTCCCCACGTACCTCCCTTGCTTTCCATCATAGTATTCCGGCCACCCATCTTTTGACAGCCGAGCCTCAGCCAGCTCAATTGCTCGTCTACCAATCTGCGGCCGCCCCGTCTTGATGCACGCTGCCGTCAGCAGCCACAACAGCACTGCCACCCCACCAAATATATAACTACTTGATGATCACAATGCATTTACTAATAAATTTCAGAATATTACTATAAATAAAATACTACTAGCAATTACCTGGCCATGATCCACCATTGTGGTAACTCCATCTGGTATTCTTGGGATCGCAGCCCGTCACGATCCTCCACTCGTGATTCTCAATAGCCGGGTAACAAACTTTGAGGGGCATCTCGCCAACCAACTCCTCCCACCTCGACTCGATCAGATCCATAATAGCAGTGGCTTGTTCCTGCGTTGCTAGGGATGAAAGGATGGCGATGCAGTTACCTAAACAAAACCAACGGAAATCCATGTACGAAGGCCCGATGTTGCCAATGAAATACCCTCCATGGAGCGGTATAAAATCAAACACCCAATCCGGCAGAGAATCAGGCATCACATTGAACTTGTTCACTGCTGTGTGGGAATACTCCTCTGTTTTGTACCGATAAATGTCATTAAGCTGCTTCAAATCCATCCAAAAGTAGCTTCTCATGTGGTAGCTTAAAGCATGCAGGCGCTTCCCGATTCGCTCTATAAGCTCCTTCCCTGGCCCGTCTGGCTTCACTAAAACCATCGCGCATCTTAAGGCCATGAAAAAAAGCGCTTGTATCTCAATCGGATATCCATGAACACCCTATATAGCCACCTAACATTTAGTAAACACACACACACAAAAAAAAAAGGTATTGTATACAAATTCATTTAATTGGGCAAAAAGTGTTACCATTCTACGATCAATCATAGAGCAACCATCAGAACAGAGGAGGGTGGGGAAGGTGTCGAATCCTTCAGAGAGGCACAAGCTGAGTATAAGGTGCATACCCTTCTGGCATTCGGGGGTTTCGGCCAAGGAAGTGTCTCCAGTAGATTTAGTGTAGGCCCGTAATAGTATAATCCACCAAAAGCCCGAATCTACTGGAGCTACTCTCCCAATTGCACTCTCACCAAAGTCTGCTATCAACGTCTCCGAACCCTTGTTCGCATCGTGCAATACTTTGAAACTAGCTGGCATAACACCTTCACCCAATTGGAATTGATCGATCTTTTTCTCCCACGACTGAAGACGAAGGGTCTTTTGAAGAAAATTCTTCACAACTTCAGGCTCCCCATTCATTAGAAAAGCCAAAGCACTTGGAACAAAATCCCTAACAAATACCTGCACATCTTATAAATTAAACAACATTCCACAAACTAGTAAGTGATTAACGAAATACCTGATCGTAGTTGAGTTTGTCATCGGAGCTATCCAATGCGGCGATTGTCCCGACAGGATTACCACGAAAGAAAACGAGTGATCGTCTTGCATTATCCCAAGCCTCGGCTATCATTGGGTTAGGATCATAGTTCATCCCAAAGCAAAACTGTGAGGAGGGAGTATTTAAGCCGGACCTTCTACCAGGTGAAAATGAGGTATCTGAATAGTCGAAAGCTCTAGAGGGCGGATGAGGAGGAGAGAGGCTGCTTAAGGGCAAATCATTAAACGACCTTTCATCGCAGGATCTCTGTCTTTCTAGATTCAAATTCCTTGGTCGATTAGGTAACTTTGAAAAATCATATTCTTCTAATTCAGTTGCAGGGCTTGATGTATCAGCATTATTAACACTACCATTTTCTGGCACATCATCTACTATTAATGTCGACATTCCCTCAAGTTATCTGCAGTTATCCAGATTCATCATCTATGTAAGTAAAGCCCTCCCTATTGAACCGTGCAAAATCATATACATCTATTAGAAACAACCAAAAACCCAATAACAGTAAAGTAGAAGACCCAACCCAAACGTACAAGTTAAAAAAATAGTAACTCCATAAAATCAACAACAATAAAAGATCCCCAATCTTTAGAAAAATAAAATAAAATATAAAGCATACCCAAATTCGTTTCAGTTACAATCAACTTAAGAAATAAGAAGAAAATCCACAGATATGAATGAAGCATATATATATAATACATGCATCAAGAAACAAGAAATACATAAGGGTACCGCACGAAAGAGAGAGGTGAAAAGCAGGCGAGTCGCAGTCACAGGGAGAACGTGAAGGGGTTAACACAAAAGGACACTTGTGTGAGAAAACGGTTCACCGATTAGTAATGCAGCTGGAGGGTTGTCGGATTGCACACGTGTCCGGCGTCAACGGAGGCGGAGTGGACGAAGGAGAAGAGAGCACCAATTTTTGTAAACTGTGTAACAATATCTGCTGCTGCAGCTACATGTATATAATGTGTGTGTGTGTGTGTCAGTGCGTGTTTGGCATCAAGTAAAAAAGAAAGAAAGAAAGAAAGGTCATCAACTTTATTATGGCGGTTGGTTACGGATATCAAATTAATCTACACTATTAGTATGCTTTCTTTAACTTAATTTTAAGGCTAAATATTCAATTATAGCCCATGCTTTTTCCTTTTTATCAATTCTAGCACATACTATTTTTTTTTTTTAAATGATACCTATACTTTCAATTAGTACTTAAAAACATCCCCATTCTCATTTTTCAGCAAAGCCCGTCTGATGTGGACGCCGGATTCCACGTGGACGGCTGACATGGAAATTAGTAATTGTCCAAATAATTTATTATATCCCATACTTTTCATTTTTTATTAATTTTAGCCCATATTTTTTGTTCTTTCAATTCTTGCCCATACTTTTCATATTTTCATCAATTCTAGCTCATTCTTTAGATTACATTCTTTAGTTTTGGCGGGACATTCCAGAGAAGAAACTAAATTTCAACCTGTTTCTCGTGGTCTAGCTTCACGGTATACTTTAGTATTCTTTATTTGAAGGGTGTGTTTCAACTATTTCATCATTGTTTCTAATTCATGTTGGAGAGGTTAATTTATGTTCAAACTTATGAGCAAATTATAGGGTGATTTTTTTTATGTCTATTTTAAAATTTCAATTTTTTGTTGGTACTAAAGTAATTAATATTTAAATGTCTTTTTCATTCTATGTAAGGAAGTGAAGATATGATTTTTGCTAATTCTGGAAGAGTGTATTATAGAGTAAGTGTTTGAAATAAGCTTATCCATATTAAACTTTGATATTTTAAAATTAATTTTGTTATGGTATTTGAGTTGTTATATATGTGTTATTTTTAGATGCCCAATCAAAGTCGACCAAGGACAGTGAGTGGTCCTATAGCTACTGCAGCAGCTGCCTTTAGTGGAGTACGAATAAATGCTCGTGAAGTTGAAGATCGTAGCAGCCAAAGATCAGATGTTGTTGACTATTGCACCTCACCACCAACATTATAAAGTCACACAACATGTGATCGTTATTTTATCTATATTTTAGGTTGTACTGGACGTGCCTTGTTATGACATCTTTTTTGATATATCATGTTGACATCTTTCTTTTTGCATGTGTCATGCAGTGACAAAACTTATGATCAAATGTCTTGTAATGACGTCTTTATTTTGTAGGCAATAAATACGGTCATTGCATTGTAATGACATTTTTATTTTGCAATAGTAGTGTGAATATTTGATGGGTGCATTCCTTCAAGTTATTATCAATTTATTTTTGGCGTCCTGTAAGACGAACCTTGCAAAAAATGATATCAGATAGGTTTTTTTAAATATGAGCTAGAATTGATGAAAATATGAAAAGTATGGGCTAGAATTGAAAAAATAAAAAATGTGGGCTAAAATTAATAAAAAATGAAAAGTATGGGCTAAAATTAATAAAAAATGAAAAGTATGGGATATAATAGATTATTTGGACAATTACTAATTTCCATGTCAGCCGTCCACGTGGAATCCGACGTCCACATCAGACGGGCTTTGCCGAAAAATGAGAATGGGGATGTTTTTAAGTATTAATTGAAAGTATGGGTATCATTTGGAGAAAAAAAATAGTATGGGCTAGAATTAATAAAAAGAAAAAAGTATAGGCTATAATTAATTATTTGGCCTAATTTTTATAATTATTTATATAAAAATTGAAAATTTTGATATAAAATAAAAATAAATTAGTGTATATGGTAGTATTTCTTTTTAAAATAAGTATTATAAAAATGAATAGACAAAAAAAAATGTAGGTAAGAAAGAGTAATTCTTTTAAATTTTTACTAGTTTAAAAATGAAATTATATTTAATTAAATTTGGCTGAAAATTTTAACCATATACTAGTGTCAACGTCCACAAACTTCAACATTTGTGTTGTGGATGTTGAGATTTTTTTGCCTCCTCAGTACCAGTGATTGTTTCTCGACATTTCATTAGGATTAACAACAAATTTGTCATTTTCAGACATCAAAGCAACATGCCTAATTTTTCCCTTATTCAATCCTGCATGCATACCAAAACAAGAGACATATAAAATTGAAATTTCATTTACAGAGTTGAGGAGTAATAAACCAGCCCATAATTCCCTCTCTTTCTTGTCTGATAGTAAAAGACTTGATAGCCTTCACTCCATTAAAACCCTCACTCACTCTTGTCCCACATAGTCCACCCTTGCCCATAAATTTCTTCATTTCCTCCACTTTCCCCTTCCAAATCACATTAACACCTCCAATAACTAGTATATCATCCTCCACTTTCAAATGCTTCAAAGTATGTTTGACTGGAATTCTAGCCAAGCCAGTTAGTTGCTCCAACAAATCTAAACTGTTTATCGAAATATATTGGACTCCAGCTTCTTCAACAATAACAATTTAGAAAAATTAACTGTCCGGTCTTCCAGGAGCGGCTGTCGAAGAACAACCCAATTTCTGGTATCGGGCTCCAAATCCATATGAAATTCAGTCTCCTCACTCCTACAGCTATTTTTTAAAAAATAAATCAGCTTTAATTAGAAACTGGGCAAGCAAACATAAATCTGCAAATGGAAAAATAGCAGAGCGAAGAAATATGGAGAGAGAGAGAGAGAGAGAGAGAGAGACTTACCGAAGAAGGAATTATAGCCAGAGGGTTCTCACTTTTTGACAAGAGCAAACGAAGAATAAAAATAACACATCCCGGCCGGAATACCAAGGGTCATTTATTTGTGTTTATTGTTTTATTGTAGTTTTGAAAATCTACCGAGAAATGTGTGACCAGTTTTATTATGGAGTAATACAACAATATTCTTATTAACTAATAATATCAAATTGGTTTCACATAATATTATCAGGAAGGACAAATTTCATTATTCAGATCAAAATATCACCCGTATTATATTTAAAAGGGACCAAACTTCACAATTACTTTGATTCATGGAATTATTAATTTCTATAAGCTTTTTCCAAAATAGAAAAAAAACTTCCAAAGCGCGACAAAACAAATTTACATTGCTCTTCTGCAACTTTTGATTTTAAAAACCGAAAGAGCAAAAAGTTAAAAAGCTATACTACTACATGCCAATTTGTTAAGAAAGAGCAATTAGGGAAAGCAAATAATGAAGTAAGCTTACAAACCGAAAGAGATGAGGAATTTATTTGTGAATAGAATCATGATTATTACAAAATAACAAAAAAATAGCCACCAGGCACCAAGAGAGCCAAAGTTAAGAAGAAGTCGAGCAAGTAGGAATAGGTAAAGGTAAAGGTGACTTTGTCTAACAGCTACAAACATGACTGAATGGGAAATTACTATAATTTAAATATTTCTCTTTTTAGAGGAACCCCTACTTATTTACAGCCAACCAACATATATCATCTCCTTGCTCCAACTGATCCACCTGAAAAAGATTATAAATTGTAAGAATCAGATGTTGTTAGAACTGACTCAATTTCACAAGATATCAAAAACATAATTAAATAAATAAAACCAATTCTGGAATTCAAGATTGATTTATAGCCTTAAAGCATTTCTCTTGAACAAACAACAAGCACTATAAGCCTTTATATCACAATGTGAATCAATTCTCACCATAATGTTCTGTCAACGCAAATGTTAACTCGTAGTATTTAGTTTAAGTAACTTGCACTCATCATCTAAAACTTAAAAAATGAAGATAATAGTAAATATTGGTGATCAACTTAAAGTTTTGCATAAACAACCGACCTTTAATAAGTCAGCAACCAAGGGGGACCCTTACTCTCAACCATGATCCATCACCATCTTCTTGAAAATCCAGTACAGCTCATGACAAGTCAAAAGAACCCTGGCCTTCACTAATGGCATAGAGAATTTTCTTGTGCATAATTTCCTACGAAAAAACAGAATCAGCAACAACCAGACATAGTTACATACATAGCACTGATAAGCATTATTTTTTTAATATCACCACCATAAATAATACAGACCAGCTTTGAGAGGGGGGGGGGGGGGGGGGGAGAGACTATTGTCGCCTAACCTTCGAGGAGTATGGTGGAAGCTTCAAGTAATTTGCACAGGTCATCACACTAGGTAAATCATCATCAGCTGACTCTGACGCATTAGAACCATTATTTTGTGGGGCGTTCATGCTTGAAGAATGCTGGTGAAATATTGAGGAACAAGTTAGCAAGTACTTGTAGGAATGTTTGTAAGGAGGATATAGGTTCACCATCTAATTACCTTTCTAACAATTGTCAACTTGGGATGTAGCACAGCCAAACCACCTGGTGGAAGTCTAGGAGCACCGGTAACAAACTGAACAAAAGCACGCTGCTGCTCTGGGGTAAACTCACCCATAATCTCCAAAAGCTGATCAAATAACAGAGTATAAGTTAAATATCAAAGTTCAGAAATGTCAAATGAGGATTTTCACATAAACAAAGCTCACATACATAGATAATAGCAGGACTTTTAGAAGTATATCCATGATCAAACTTAATGTGATCCGCAAGCGTCTCGGCCTGCAATATAAACGAAAATGTATAATAAACAACACAAATGCAGAAATCCAAGTATAATTATCTGGGGAACAAGAAAGAATAAATTTACCTTCCATAGCTCTCTGCGACCACAAAGTAGATAGTCCAACTCATTTGGAGAAAATATTTGTAGTGTTGCAATATCAAACACCTAAAAACCACAAACAAATCTATTGCATTATTTTATTTTATTTTTGAAGTGTGAAAGAAATCAATATAACTTCATCAGCGAATCTGAAGTAACATACAACTCTGATAACTGATTGTATTACGTACTAGAACATATTTGACATCGAAAATAGATGAAGATTAACAAAATAATAACCTGATTAAATCCAGATCTAAATGCTTCAATTTGTCGCATAATTCCCGCCCCTACAGTAGCATCAACAACAAGGGGAACATACTCCTCCAGACTACTCAAGTCCACCTGTGTATTTCAGCAGGTGTTAGTTAAAAGAGAGAGAGAGAGAAAATAAATAAAATTTGAGTTTGGACGGTTGGGGAGGGAAAGAAGCCAATGGCGCGTCCCATACAATTTTGTTGCCTTGTTTCAAGATATATTCAGGGTAGCCAGGCACGGAGAAATCCAAACAAAGATCTTCAATTGAAGCTCCACGAAAACATAATTCATCCGAGTTATAGCTTCCCATGGATTCCAAATATTGTTTCCGGCGTACAATTGCTTGCAATTCTTGCAAAGTAGTCCCAAGTTCCATATCAAAAGATAATATATCATGTAAATCTAGCTCCTGCAGAGTAGCAAATCATGAAAAAATTAATAAAACAATCAGGGTCCTGAAAATTTCCAGACAAGAGCACATCATTTAGAAAAAGGAAAAACAACATACATGACCAAGGACAAGCTTATAAAAGGCAATTGACAATGGCAAATCCAGAAGCCTCCCATCTTGGAGAGCTTTAGCCATAACTCGTCCAAGTAATCGATAGTGTTCGATAGCTTTAGAAAAGTGGCTACCATCAGAAGTGTCAGCATTCGGTGGCCAAGGACGAGGAAACAAGCCAAGTGGAACATGGATAATGTCTTTATCTCTTCCAGCCTCGGGAGGTCCCATTACATCAATTTCCATAGATGATGAACCCGACCTCCACATTCCTAATCCAACTTTCTGAAGCTCGTGACTTAAGAGAGTATAGAATTCCAAAGTTGGCCCCAATCCTGTACCAACCTCACCAAAATATTCAACTTCAAGAACAGCTTTCTGACTAGAGTACATCTCCATAACTTTTGCAGCAGAATCTAATATCCTGTTCCTGGAAACACGAACTTTCTGACGCTGTAATCTTCCAATCCTTACCTCTCTTTCACCCATGGATCCATGCCCATCAGCACCTTGCTGCTGCTGAAGCCGATACAATGCACGCGACAATCCAAAAGCAGTTGAATAGAAGTATTGGCGCCGAGTTTCAAAAGGAAACAGAAATGGGCATGCTTTAGTGAGTTGGTAGCACCATGATGGAAGAGATCCACTACAGAGTGCAAGGGCATCTTGAATTTGTCGAGCCAGTTTTGGAGTAAGCTTGCCACTAATGAAATCCTCAGCAGAAACTTTAACTCCATTCCCAATAACTTGATCTAGACTTGAAACTTTTCCCTCAGCATACTTGTCCATCACTTGCTGGACACGCAGGCGTGGAGCAAGCTGATTCAACCCTTCCAAAACACGTAACAAGGCTAATATGTTATAGGTCGGATTACTTCGTTCCAAGTCACAAGGAAGTTCCCCTTGCAAAATGCTATCTAGCAAAGATTGATGATGAGCAGCTGATGCGTCAGAGCCAGAAGAATTAGCTTTGGCAGACTTTGATGGGGTTACACCCCCACCTGAAGACCTCTCATCTGCTCTTTGATACGTAATAGTGTAAATATCACTCCAAAGCCTGCTTTCATCACTAGAAACAAGATCAGTACCAGCAATCCTGTCATCATCATCTTCATCCAGAACAAGCTGTCTTTGGATTGCAATATATATAGACAAGTGTCTATTCAGCTGCCTCCCCCCTGCACTAAATATTAATCTCGATGAATCCTTAGAGCCAAATACGGGGCGTCCCCTGCGGTCTCTGCCTCCCCTCACCCCTCTACTATTACCAGATGCAAGTCCAGCCATTGCAGCGGCTGCAAAGGACATTGCACCCCTTGAACCAAACGAGCTACCACTCCGAAACTCCGCAGAGCCTCTGCTGCTAGAACTACAAGTAGGGTTGTTCTGCCCAGGGACAGGACTGTCTTCTGCAGAATCACCCAACTTAACATCATGCACTTTGTCGGGCATGCAAATGGGAAGAGTATCATCTCCCAGTACCTGTCAACAACGAGGATAATAGTTCAACATTTCAGAATAGTATGATTATCAAATAAATTTGCAAACTCAAGCATGTGAATATTCCTAGAAAAAGCAACACCTCTCAAGACAAGCAATTCCAACCAGTTAGATAAACATGATAGATACAGCTAATCTTCAGGAAATCTAGCATATGCATTCTACTGCACCCCTATAATAATAATGGTCAATCCGTGAATACACATTTCACTACATTTGGATTTACATTAGGACACTGGTGGCATTATGATGCTTTTTTTTTTAGTAGTGGCTTTACACTTCTATCAATGCCTTAGACATTCACACTTCATGTGTAGAAACAGAAAATTACTAATAAACGCCTCCTCCCAATAAGGCAACCCAAACCAGGAAAACAGCAAAATCTCAAGCAGTATATTTGTCCAGTAAAAAATTTAAGACAGATCATTGTTACAGTATACAAGATAATAAGGCAGCATACATCATCATTGTCATCGTCATCATCGTCATCCGATATATCATCATCTTCTATCACCAGGCCCTCATCGATTTCTACAGGCGAAATATCCAGTTCGTCATCCTGCAACTTGCACAAAAACATTGTTCATAATGTAAAAGTTCAGATATGGAATAGGAAAAGAGGTACTTGTCAGAACGTTGGCAAGTAAATCAACAAACAAGGTCAAGGGGTGGACACGATTGCTCTCCTCTTAATGAGATTCGATCAGTCAATCTATAAAGTAATATGATTATCAAATCATATAAATAGGCCAGAAAGCTGGAAAACTAGCTGCATAAGAGGACTCAAGCATAGGAAGAGATATGCAATGAGTGCATGAAAGCTCTATCTCTCTCTCACACACACACACTGAAAGTTCACAAGCTAATGAATGAGTGAAAGAAAACTAATTCACATATTAAAGGAGCTAACAAACATAACATTTGCCTTATTGTACTCAAGTAATGCTGAATCTACACATGAGACCATAGTGCAACAGGAAATCCAGCTATATCATACAGGATGAATTATCAGAAAGTACGAATGTTCATCTACAAGAACACACAACAACCTAAGTTATGCTCAATTAAAGTCAAGTAGTCTGATATTGTGAACCAGATGCAAGAACGATTTCAAACTATGCAAACCAACCACTTGATCTAGAGCATAAACAAACCAGTCTTTCAGTCTGCAAAGTTCGTGATGAATTAAAAATTTAAAACTAACCTCAGAGCTAGTATCCCCCTCCGCTGGCTTCATCTCATTATCTTTGTCCACAGCTGCTCTTCTGCGAGCAGCATTTCTGGTCTGTGGTCCCCTTCCCTCTTCTTGGTTAGGCTTCAGCACTGCTTTTCCTTTGGCCTTTAATGAACTTGAGCTTTTTTCCGCTGAAGCATCTTTTTTGGTTGCATCACCAATATTAACACCAGATGATCTGGAACGTGTTGAATGCCGTCGAGCAGTAGAAGCAGGAGTGGAGGCAGATGGAGACGAAATGCCTGCACCTGCGGGATTGGTACCAGACTCAGAGTTCCCAGCAGATATTGGAGGAATTTGACCAGACTCGCTTCTTTGAACCCTAGGCCACAGAAAGTCCTCAACAGCAGCCAAGCTTGCTAATGGATCAATCAGCACAACGTTTGACGAGTAGTCCCGAAGAGATTTTTCTCCCGGTGCTCGACAAAGGCGTAGCTTGAATGGCTGAGAAAGAGCACCTAAACCAGAAGGAAGACGAGCATTTCCACCAGATGATCGTGAAGCGTGGCTCAGCACTACAGGAAAGCGTTCCAATGAGGACAGAGCATTTTGAAGTTTTTGAACCAGAAGACCCATAGGCACTTGATCACTTTCACCAACACTTGGAGGAAGAGCAACAGATACAAAATACATATATCTTCTGATTGCTTGTTCTCGAAGCTTAGAAAGATTTACTTCGGACATTCTTTCCTTGGAGAAATAACCACATGTGAAGTAGTTAAGTAAAGAGGCAACAACCCCACTACCAATAAACTCAAATGTTGACACACCGTCATCCCTGCTAAGCTCCCGCAACATCTCAGTTATCAACTCTACCAGTTGTTCCTCCTTACCAGAAGAAATATCAACAGGTCTAGAGCTAGAAGCCTTTGATTTTCCCTTTAATTTGGTCTTATGATCATCAGTCACTAAGTTCAACTTCATGCAAAGATTCTTCAAGCGGATTAGATCATCTGTAGCAACAGTTTCACAAGCCTCTGGATCCGAAGGAAAATATTTTTCTTTGAAAGTTTTTGCACATGCACTAACTGCTGCCCGAAGATTTGAATTAACAGTTGGAATTTCAACTGAATTTGACTGTGTAACAACACCCGGAATTGAGTTTTTAGAATCATCATGAGGATTTGCATCAGAACTGGAATTTCCACCTCGTCGACGATTCCTTCTAGAGCGTGATGACCCAGAAATAGAATCATTATCTTTATCACTTGCAGATGGTTGTGAACTAGTAGTTGAACTAGTCAGAATCAATGTGTCCACAGCATGCACTACACCCTCCCTCACAAACATTTTAGAAAAAGTACCGGGAAGCTTTTCCATCAAAATTTCAGCAACTTGAAGGGCAGGCACCAAAACTTGAGGATCTTTCCAGGCTAAAACCCCAGCCAAGAAACTACACAGTTAAAAAAGATTTAGTAGAGTGGCTGACCAGTCCTGTCCTGAGAGATGAATTAAAGACATAACATACCTTGAGATGTTAGTGTCATTTATCAAAGACTCTATCAATTCCGCTGAACTGAAATACATGAGCTTTCCTATAACAGACAGACACTTGTGGCGAACAGGACCATTGACACTGGAACCATAAATCTGCAGCCAAAAAGATCACATAAGTTTCATGTATCTTGCACCATAGAGCAATTACGCAGCACTCGTCTGCAACTAACCTGGACCAGAACAGGAAGCAGATCCATTCCAAATTGTTGCAGAAGTTCAGGCTGATCATTCAACAGTTTCTCACGAGCAGACGCTTCTTGCACATTACCATTTGCTTCAGAGCTGCTTGCATTGCCCTTCTTGGGAAGAGAGCCTTTCATGAAGAAACTGCTGCTGGCTGGGAGAGAGATTGTTCCTTGAGGAAGTGGAGGGAGAAGCTCATTTGCAAGGTTCACAATCTCAAAAATCTGATGACATTGAAAGTAATATATTTGAGAAGATTCATAATTTAGAGCAGCCAATATCAGTCAAATCTTCATTCCCTCCAAATCTAGGGACTTATACCCAAGAAAATATATTTGAACGCAAAAGCTAAGGATAATAGAGTTCATAAAGCAATAGGCGTGGAACACGTTGATAAGAGGCAAGCAGAGGAAATGGCTCATACCTGCTCAGGGGGTCTGCTTAAAGCAGGTGAAACGGACATGCTAGACCCAAAGCCAGACCCTGATAAAATATCCTTCAGTATGCCACTAATTCCAAGGAGGAGCAGTGACTTTGTCCCTAGTGGGGAACCACTTGCACACGTGGAAAGAAGCCGGATTAATCCCTGCAAGGAAACAGGTAAAGTCATACTGCAGGCCCCTCCCTCACAAAATAATTGACCAAAAACTTGCAATTGACATTACCGTGTATGTAGAAGTACTGAGGGAAGCCTGACCACCTCCCGAATTGCTGGATGAAATCAGTGAGGCAGCTTGCGTGACAAGACCATGGTTGCAGAGTTCATCAAGTTTCTCTGGTGATGAAGCAAATGCCTCAGCAATCCGCGTCAAGCAAATTGATGCAGATTCTAAAACCTGTAAATCACACATAGAAAGATAAGTAGTGAAGCCGGACAGGAACCTATTAGTAAACATACCTTACCAATGGAACTATATCTAACCTTGGCATCATGATACTGAAGGAGATTTGTCAACAATGGAACAGCTTCCATCACGAAGTCAGCTGCATCAGAAGGTAACTTCTTGCACATGTTTGCAGCAGTCGATAAGGCCACTCTCTGACAGCATTAAACAAAACAATGTTTTCAAAGTAATAAAAGTCGAGAAAACAATCCAAGAGCTAAATTCACTGGGAATCCACAGATATATTTGCTCTACAACTGTCCACACTGTTTACGCACCTGGACCCCGGTGGAAAAGAAGTCAAGATATGAAAGCACAGCCATCAGTGCACCAGCCCGCAAACATGCAGTTGGGTGCTCCTGAGATATCTTTTTCAGCGCTTGCAGTGACTGTTCCAAACTCAATAGTCAATTAATACAGTAAAGGAATACCAGGATGTCTTAAAGTCTATATGTTGTATAACAAAATAAACAAAGCAATACCAGGATTTCTCAAAGGCTATATATGGTGTATAACATGATAAACAAACAAAATACAACTAGTGAAGATATCTGCCTACGCCAATTGAGATTCCCAACAAACATCCATATATTATTTTTTTAAAGGATCACCTGTTCAGCCAAGTCCATATACTCAATAGTAAGCAGTCTAGCGACAAAGCAAGAGACGGCACCATAATGCACAACAGCAGCACACGAGGAGGGCAATACATCAACCAAGTGTGTCAGCGCCCTCGCAGCAAGAAGCATGATATCGGGATTACTTTCATGGTTAAGCAATCCGACCAGCACCGGAACAAAAGAATCCACCGAGAAGGTACTCAAAGACTCCTCTGTTCCTATTGAAAGCATATCACAAAGCTGTGTTAACCCCTCCACTTGTTTTCCTTCCTCACCATCAGCTCTCAACCCCGACAAAATCTTTTTCAGCCGTCCACTCTGATGAGAAGAGGAAGCTGAACCCATGGCGGAACTTGGAAGCAAATCATCCAATCCAGCACCCAACTTCCTTAACAAACCCTGAAGAGCACTACTAGCAGAAGTTAAATTCTGGTGCAACATCCCAACTCCGCCCTCGCTGTCATTATCATCGTCATCTCCATCGTGCGAATCAATGTTCAGTAGGCTCCTCTCTGTTTCTTTATGCCTGTGTTCGGGCTCTTTTTCTTTACCCTTGTCCGAATTACTGTTGTCTTTGTTATTATGGTTATCCCAATTTTGATTACCACTAGGGTTTTTGCCACGGCGGCCACGGGTGGTAGAGGCGGAGGCGGTTGACGGTTCTGAATTGGGGTCCATGGAGGTCGATCGAGTAGCTGGGCGAGAGCGAGTGGGGATCGGAGGGGAATTGGCGGCGGAAGAGGTAGGGGCGGAGGTGGCTGAGAGGCGAGCGCGTTTGGTAGCGCGTGTAGAGGGGCCCGATAACGCTGCTGAGGTGGATGCCTCCGCCCGCTTCCGGCTCCGAGTTTCCATACAAGAACCCTACAAAACCAGCTAATCAATTCGCCGATTAATCGGCGACCTGGCTGCGTACCGATCCCCAAATCCCTATCATTTCACAACCTCAAAAAAACCCTAATCCCAAAATCAAGAGCAAATCCTAGCCAATCTATCAGAAACGCGAATCCAATACAAAACCGTCTGTCAATCGATACTAATCGAAATCACCGATGAAACATCGAAAGGCAAAATGAGACAATATTGCGAACTTTTGGGGAAGAAGGTGAGGAGAGAAGTGAGGAGTGATAATAAAAGGATGCAAATATAAATAGAAAAATAAATTAAGAAAACCCTAATCGAATTGTTTTATTTAATTTATTGTTTTTAAAATGAAACTCAAAATGAAATGAAGGTGGGTGATTCGCTTTTCCTGTTTTCTTTCCAAACGCATACTTACTTATTCGGGGGATGTTAAATTCAGCTGATTTTGTCATTCTTAAAAGTAGTACTTTTATTATTAGTACATTAGTAGAATAAATATTTTATATTATATATAAAATATGGTTAATTAAGATATTTTTAAAAAATAGTCATATTTTATATATGCATTTTTTCTCTAATTACCTTAATTATTAGTTATATTTCATTTATAAAACATTTCATTTAAGTTTTTATGCAAATTTAAACCGATCGAAAAGTTTATAAACTTAAGAGAATGTGCATATTAAGTGAAGAAGGATTTTTCTACGGTGAGACAGGGAGTTCGCCTGTTTTATAAAAGGCGTCTAATGAAAAGTTGACACGTCAACTTGTTTTGTCACGGTGATTGTCCTTCGCCATTGAATAAAATATTTAAATTTTATTAAAAGCATATATAAAATTACCCTATTATCCTTTCTTTAGAAATACAAAACTTAACCATATTCTATTTTTTTATAATTTAATAATATTAATCATTCCATTACAAAAATTTCCAGTAATCTTTCCCTTTCCCACGAGTCCACGATATTCTTTTCTTCGTCATCAAAGCATCTCTACAATGGCACCAAATACTAGTTTGATTGCCAGTAAGGGGTTCGAAATCTGATGAGAACGATGTCGTCGTTATTAACGTCGGTCCTGAATCCTGATGGTTACGTCGCCACTATCAAGGCGGCGCAGATCGACAACTGATCAGCTTTAATAGCTAATTAATTTAAAAGAGAGAAAGAACAAGATCCATTCCACAAGCCTGTAAGCGAAAGATATAATTGAAATAGATGATTTGCAGGGAATGGGCATAGGGATAGGGACGACGTTCCGGCCTTCCAGGTAGTTGAGGTGGGGAAGATGAACTAGTTAGGTTAAGGGGTTAATTTGAATTTAGTGATTTTAATTCGATTAATTTTGTAATAGTAGTATTTGAGTACTCCATTATTTAATTATATTTATTTTAATTATATGGATATAAGTATATTTATGTTATTTTATATATATTATATAAAAAAAATTAAATGATATTCTTGTCATTATATATATATTAATATAATTTAATAGCAGGGCGACATAGTGCAATTGCATATTGAGAAGAACAAACGCATTAATGGGAAGTGCAATCATTTAAAAGAAATTTCATACTGTCGTATTAACAATTCAATGGTTTTTAGAGTATTGACTTTTATAAGACAGGGCGCGAAGACGGTCTTTTCGTAGAAAGACCCAGGGAAGAATGTACATAAGTTTACTAAATCTTTACAAAAGTTTTAAAACTTGAATGTGTCTTACGAATATTTGATCTGTGTACTATTCAAATTAACTCAATTAATTTATAGTGAAGTGTTTTTTATAATATTGACTAAATTTAGTTTCGTCTCAAAAAAATATTTACGTAAGATGGGATCATGTCTGTCATAAACTTAACAAATGAGTTATGTTAACTTTATATACACAATTTAATATAAAATATTTGTTATTTAACAATTAGTTTTTATATTAACAAAAATAATAAGGGTATAATTGGTAGGATTAATAAGCCCCACATAACAATTTATATTGTGTTTGGTAGGTTGGATGGATTTTATGCTCGACCCGACTTAATCAGATGATCGGGTAAAGTAATGGATCATACTTTATTATCACATACGAACCTAAAATCCTCACGTCATAACACCTTTCCTCCGTAACAATTGGAAACGAACTTCTTCATCATAATCATCGACTTAAACTCAATTGCAGACCTGGATTTTTGTCGTTGTAAATTTTTTGCACAAATTTATTTGCATTTTGAAAAATTGAGTTTCCATAGCTTTTCGTTGAATTTGTTAATCTCTGCAATAGGTTCTCAATGAATTTTGATTCAATTGTTAATTAGGTTTCTGGCAAATAAGTTTAACCTCAATTGTTGTTGTTCGTAGTGTGTTTAATTATTTCATTTTAGCTTTTGAAGTTTAATTGTCTGTTGTTTTCAATAGTTGCATTCAAGCTCTTGTTTGAACATTAAAATTTAGTTAAGTTAAAACTAAATTTCTCTAACTTTCAAGTTTTATATTGAGAACATATTTGAAGTTTTCTATCAATTAGGGCCTAATTAAAAAATGTGAATTTTATAGTACAAGTGCAGTATGTCATTTAATTCCTGTGTCCATATTAGATACCTGGGTAGTTAACAATAACTTCATATGCATAATCAAATACTATATTGTAGATAAATTATGAGTATATGGTTGTATTAAGAGTGGAAAAACTTTCAACGTTCATTTTGGCAATATATAATTGATTTCATAAAACACCCATGCATTTTCATTTGTCCTTGTTTGGGTGGGTGTGAGAGAAAACCTCCCTGAAATACAATACTAGTATTTAGAAGAAGTAGAATCAAAATAAAGCTGAACAAGATGGAATCTAAGAATTGGTAATCTTAATTCTAGGAAAGCCACAGGCCACTTGGACAGCCAATGTTTTTGCAATATCAGGGCATGAATCTTGGGAAGCATCAACAAGAAGTTCCCTTTGAAATGGAATTGTGCACCCTTTCTTTCCCAAACATAGCTGCAAAAAGACAATCTTTGTTTTTTAGCACACATTATATTATTATCACTATGCCACAAAAATAGCTAGAACTACCTCTTCAACAACGATGTGAGCTTTGGAGGAGTCGCATTTTCCGGGAATGAATGCGCCACAAGCCCCTTCATTTTCTCCGAAACTCACAAACTCGATTTTGGTGATGATCTTGTTGGTGGGGCAGGTAAGGCGTGCTGCCTTGATCGGGTCGACCATAGCTCGAAATTGGTTATCTTTTCTCTCCCATGTTTTAACATTAGGTGGATGAAACTCTGTTATTACATTGCAAATTGTGTCTCTGTTAACTCTCAGTATTTCAATCTTGTTAGGATTGCCTCCTGTCTCTTCAAACACCACTAGGAGGTTACCCTTTGCCTTCAAGAATGATCTTGGAATATGATACCTGAAATCAATTTAAACAATTTCCCATCAAATCCTTTTAAATAAATATACTCCATATAGATGATGACTGAGATTAAATTTTATTAAAACATACTCTTCTTGAGTAGGCTTATTAAGTGCTGAGAGGTATGATACCCAATAACGGCCAATGTTTTTCCCATTCACCCACACCATTCCTTTTTGCATACTATTCATTCTAAGTGCTACAGGGTCATCACCTTCTGGGGCATTGAAATATGTCTGCATAAAAATATATATATTACATATATGTAAGATATTTTTTACTTTTCTACTGAGTTAAAATGATTAAATAAGTTTATTTTTTCAAATGTTGTTATTACCTTGTACCAAGTGACCGGTCCTAGATTCCTGTCTAGTGGGCCCCATTTGACTCTCTTTAATCCTTCTTCGGTGAAAAGTTGCATTTTCTCCCCATTTACTCCAACCTTCATATTTTGATGCCAAAATATTTTTTAAAAAATGTAAACCAATATGTGTGTATTAGTGTATATGTATGTAGATTGAACCTGGTGGCTCCAACCATTTTGGGTAATATCAAGATTTCCAGACATCAAACCCTCGATAGTGATAACTTTAGGTCCAGCAAACCTCTTCTCCATATATGCTCCACTATTCTACAATTTGGAGGAATTTGAATTACATTGAAATGAAATGAAATGAAAAAAATACTACTAAGTTATACTAATAATGTACCGGAAAACCAACTGTCATGGCTAATAATGAAATATTATTAAGTCCAGGTTTCAATTTGATCGACGTTCTCAACTCATGACTCTTTTCAATGTTACTACCGTGCCCAAAACCTAAATATATGTATACAAAACAACATCAACAATACATTTATGAAAATAAGGATGGGTTTTGAACATACTCCATTTAACATGAACTTACCGACAAATTCACCATTAACAAATGCAAGCAAAGCATGGCCAAGGCTTGCAACTTGAAGGACTGGAAGGATGTCGTGACGCATTGGTAAGTCTCGTCTATCCAAGTGGATGCTGCAGTGCATGTGTCAGAGAATCATCGTTGCGATCATTTTCTTAATTTAAACAAATTAATAATTAGTGGAGTAGTAGTTATTTTTACCTGGTGCTGTACCAAGCATAGTCCGATGTATCTTTTGTGAAGGAATACAATTCTTTAGGTTTCAAACTTATTACTTCCAAATCATGTCTAGTTGGAATAACTTCTCTAAACATCTCCCACTCGGTGATCCTTGCTCTCCTTGAAACCACGAAGTTTCTAGAACTATGTTGTGCAACAACCTAATACACAATTAATCAGTTTGATTTGATCTAGATTGAATGCAGGGCTGTATTTTTTATATATATATATATATTACCGTTTGAGTGTTGTAAACTACAGTCTTGCAATCGGGGAGAATGCTGAGAGATTTTGATGGAAGGTAATAATCTACACCCCTAAATTTAATGGTCGCATCTTCTCTCGTGTTGTTATTTGTCAAGAAAGCCACACACATCTTTGTCCTTGCTTTCTCATATGTTGTGATCTGTAAAAATAAATAACACTAATTATTGTGTGTGTAAAATGAATGAATTTGATGATGTCGAATTTTAAATTACCTCCAAGTCTTTGCTTATACGCACAACTTTTCGAGTGCCCCAAAGCAAAGGTTTCTTGCTAAGTTTCAAAGCCCTGTGTAAATCTCTCAAGTGACCAAATTTAGGTTCCCTCTTCAAACCTGATCGACAATTAAAAAAAAAAAAAAAACGAAGAGCTAGGAATGAGATTGATTGATTAGTAGCCTAATTTTTTATTGATCAGTTGTTGGTAATTACCAAATTCATCAAGAGGGGCTTCATCGTAATAACGTGTTGTCACAAACGATGAACTTGTTCTACCAAAATTGGTTCCACCGTGATACTACAACAAATATCATTAATTAAATTAAAACAACATGACGACTTCTAGTATATATGAATGAATTGAAATATGTTTGCGAGTAAATACTAAGGAATATACATACCATGTAATAGTTGTTGAGGGTACCATTTCTTGTAAAGAATCGAGCAACGGCAAATGCTATATCCTCAGCTGACCGTTGTGACGGAGAGTCACCAAATACTCGATACCTGTCATATTTAATTTAACATCAATCTCGATTTTATGATATATATATATATATATTAAAAATAAATAAAACTTACTGAGCAGTCCAATTCTCGGTCCACAAAGATGGCTTATTAGGGCCATTTGGACCTGGAAAAGTGTCTCCACACTGTCTTCCATTACATGTACTAATCTAAAATAATCAAACACAAGTTCAATACTTTATTAATTACATATTGTTTCATAAAACAATAACGGATCATATGTTTCGTTGAATTGCAAAAAAAAAAAAAAAAAGCCTCATAACTACTTACAACATTGCTAGGAGCTTTTTTTTGTTTGCACATGATCCATGGAATGTCGTTGTAGAGGCCAACAGCCATATCCGCTGCCCATTTTATATATTTAACACCAGCTTCCCTATATGCAAGTTGAACATTGTTGTACTCATTTTCGATCTGCATTGTAATAAGTAACAAATTAATAATAATAATAATAATAATAAGTAAAGAGAAGTTTATGTCTTGTAGGCAACATTAGCTTCTTTTCAAATAACTCATAAGTTTTTTTTTATACCTGTGCCATGATAATGGGACCTCCTTGTTCTGCAAATAGTTTTTCCTTTTTCATTAAATTAATCACCATCTCAGTATATCTTTTCATGTGGAACTGCATATATAAATAATTTTGTTGAGTAATAATTTATTCATATAATGTTTAAAAAAAATCTTAACAAGACAAGATAATTACCACGAAAGGCTCATTGTAAGAACGAAATGTGATGTTCGGAACCTCTCTTAGCCAGTATGGGAATCCTCTACTCGTTAGGAGATAACATGATGCAACAAAGTTATTAATAATTTGTTGAAGCACGTTGAAACATACTTTAATTTTACTAATTTATATTAGTACAAAATTGGAATCATGTGAATTAATAAATTACCCCATATTCCATTCAGCCTCAATATAAGGACCAAGCCTGAGGGTTACCCACAAACCATGGTCTCCGATCATCCTGATGAATTTCACCAGGTCATTGTTGCCTTCAAAGTTGAACTGAAAAAACCGAAAGATAAAAAAATGTTAGCAATTTGAAACAAATTGCATCATGTGAATGTGACGAAGTTAAGTATGGTACAACATATTTTACCTGCCCCTCAACAGGTTCATGAATATTCCAGAACACATAAGTCTGTATGAGGTTCAACCCACCTTCTTTGGCTTTTTTAATGAGATCAGGCCACATCTACAACACAATAAAATTCAACAAATAGCTTTCATAAACAAAATGTCTATTTAATTTCCATTGATAGTCGATGTAGTATCTGTGTGCGTGTGTATACATATATGCTTGGTGTGACTATATAAAACGAAGAAACTAAAGGTCTAAATAATAATACAATTCAACAAGATGTCTAAAAAAAAACCATTTCATACCATAAATTAATCCAAATGTATATATTAATAAATTAAACTAATAATGAATAAGATATCGTATTTCACATCGATATAAATGGGAAGTTGTGTTTACCTCGGGAGTGCTTCGTGGATAGTGAATGGAGCCAGAGAAAAGAAGTTGCCTAGTTCCATTAATGATCATGGAGCGGCCATCATATGTCACCACCTTGCCATGGACATTGGAAATAAGCAATGCAAACAGGGCTAACAATAGAATTTTGACAATTTCAGACATTCTATATTTTCTATTTTTTGGCCCCTTTGCTTAAGTATTTTTTTTTTCAATCTCTTCCACTCTTGGTGGAGGAGATGATGGTGGCGATCTTGAGGAGTTGCAAGGATGAATGTATTGCAAATCATGTTTTAATAAGGAGAATGATAGGCAGATATTGAACTTCGGAGTTTTTATCGGATTGTTATATATTTTTTGACTTATTTTTTCTTTAAAAAAGTGTTTTGACTTTGCTTTGAATTCTCGTAATATATATAGCGCTCATTGAAATTAATATTAATGTTGAAACGTACTCTTATATCATTCATGTATGCCACAAATGTAGCATAAAAATATTAAGTATGTAGCATGCATTCACATTAAAACAATAACCAAAAAAGGCTTGATTTATTAATTATTTTTTTCTGGTCAAAGTCCGATCACAGTCTTTTTAAATTTGAGCAATATCTATAATTTTTCTTTGAAATATATAGAAAGTACAACAAAATTCTGCAGTTTTTTTTTGGCGTAATTACTGGGTTCGATATCACGTGGTTAAAATGATGGGTTTCATAATCTTTAAAATCATAACACATTGGTCCTATGATTTTTTTATTTCTAGGATTTGATAATTAACCATTGCAAAATCGTGTGAAAAATAAACAAAAAATATGTCTCACATATTAAAGTAGAGCACTTGGATTTGTGTAAAAATAAAATCGTTATAAAAATATTTTATTTTACGGAGTGTGTAAATTGGTATGAGACATCGATATATGAAAAGTGTGCAATGATAGAGAGAGTATGATTTAATATATTGTAGTTGATCTCTTGATTAATTAGCTATTAAATTATTGACATTTTTGTATTAAATATTTGGCATTTGAAGGAATTTAAAAAGCTTCTCTCTCTTTCACAACCTACTATAATGGCAAATGGAAGCTTCCCCATTCTTATTTGTCAAGAAATGGCCATCACTCTTTCCATTTTGGCATAATCTAGTAATGTGCCTTCAATATCTCTTCCTCCCTCACTAGCGGCGGATCCCGAATTAAAAAATTAAAGGTATAAAAGATATTAAATTTGAGAATGAAATATAATTTTTTTTTTATTTTACGTAAGAAAAAAATACAAATTTTCAATTGGTGTACTCCAAGTCTCCAAATTAATGAATGGATCCGCGCCACAAACCGTCATCCTCGTCAACAAGTTAATTGGCCAAAACAAATGTAAATCTAATCATATACGTAATGGCAAATTGCATGATAAAAAGTTGAATATCTAAACTTAGATTAAAATGGGACATTCAACTTCTCTTAGACCTTATCTTTACATACTCGACATATATAGACTTTCAATATCAATTATTAAATATATATATGGTGTATAATTCTGTAGATCATTTTCAGTAAACCTTGGCACACACTATTAAGAGTATAGTATAGTATAGTATGGTATGGTATGGTATGGTATGGTATGGTAAAATACATTAATTAATTAGCTAATGGTATTTGTAGTTAACTGCCACACACGTTGCTTTAACATTAAGAAAACTAGTCAAAAAAATCCAACCAATTAGGTTCCCACCAACTAATCTTCATCTTCTTAACCCACCATATACAGTATGATATATCTACGACACTCACTCTAGTTTTAAGACGTTGGTGTAGTTTAAGAGAAAAATTGTTTTATTATTAAATTTAAAAAATAGTGAATTTATTTATATAAAGTGAAATATAAAAAATATATTAAAAGAGAGAAGTATTTACAAAAAAAAATGTACTCCGTCCCACATGAATTTGCACACTTTCCATATATGATGTCCCATACCAATTTGCACACTCCATAAAAGGAAATATCTTCACAACCCTCACCCTCGAAATATACTCATATTTACCTCTATGCCATTACTTTTCTACACTCAATCTACTTTTTACTTTACTTTATTCATAAAAGTTTACAAAACTACCCCTCAAAACATCAATCATTACCCCTTTTCTTACACATTTCTTAAAATGTGTGTCAGTCAAAGGGTGCAAGTTCCTTCGGAACGGAGGAAGTATATAGATAGACACAAAATGAGAAGTTTATATATATAACAGAACGAGTAAGTAAATGAAATATAAAGTACTCTGTATATATATGGTAGAAATAAAATACTTCCCATTTGAAAGTTATCAATTTTATCATTTTAGTGATTTTTTTAAAAAAATTATTCACTTTTTTTTATATAGACTTTACCTTTTATTTCTATTTGAAAGACGAAATATACTTTGAAAGAAGTCGATTAAACTATGCAAGGTAAACCCAGAGTTGTGCTCCCAAGTAGTACTGTATTTTGTTGATTCACGTGAAAAGAGACATGAAATTTAATGTAATGTGCATTTAATTTTGGAAAAAAAAAAAAGAGTAATGGTAGCTAATTTCCCAAAAAAGAATTACTCACTAATACTATGTGTTGGCAGATGATAGGGTGACCTTTAAGTGTATACTACTACTACTACTACTACAGTAATACTCCTCCATAGCTGGCTCGTAGCTGGCTCATTACTCTCTACTACTCCACTACTGTATTTAAAAAAAAAAGAAAAAAAACTCCATTTCTCTCCACCCGCACAACTCTCTCTCTCTCAAAATCATCAGCTCTTGCAATGCTTATGTGTTTCTCTCTCTACCAGGTACGTGCTTCTCTTCTTGTTTCATCTACTCTGTGTCACTGTAATTGGAAGTGTTTGAATGAAGTGTATTTAGGGTTTAATTTTCAAATTAGGGTTTTCATTTCTCTTCCTACTAACCTCTGCAGCTGAGCATTTGAATTCTAATTCGACATACAAGGGACAATTCAGCAAATTGAAGCCCAGATACTAGTTCGCCGGCTAGAAACAAGTTGCCGCCGGCGACATGAGCGCATCTAGATTTATAAAGTGCGTAACCGTGGGGGACGGAGCTGTCGGTAAAACTTGCTTGCTCATTTCTTACACCAGCAACACTTTTCCTACTGTAAGTTCCACTTTTTGATTTTCTTTAATTGTTGAATTACTAGTATTTTTTATTCTTCAAATTAGCAATTGACTGAATGAAAGCTTACAGTTATTTCAATGTACTTCGTGTGTGTGTTTGGAGATTAAGGGCCTTATGCTTGCATTTTCCAGCTTTTATGTATGAATGGAAATTGGAAACTTGGTGTGGCAGGTTATTAGGTTGAAAATTCTCAGGCCTTTTGTTCTGCTCCACATTAATTTATACTACTCCGTAATTATTTTTTATCAATCTGGGGGATTAACTTGATATTTAGACCTTTTCCATTATGTATGTTGCTTTTTTGTTGTTGCAATATTCAAGATTTTCTTTCTCTATTTCTAAAAACTGATTTTGAATTGATGTAGCTAGGCTTTATCATTGAGGCATGAAGTTTGCACCCCTTAAATTCAAAATTCGAATTTATTTTTGTCCTTTAGAGGCACACATTTTTTTGTGTTTTCTGATTTACCTTTGTCTTTCTTGTTCAAATTTGGATTTTGAGGAACATGGTTTTGCAACTTCCCTTTCTATTTGAAAGGATGTTTGAGAAAACAAAAAAAGCCATACACTGTTAAAATTCTTGCCCACCTCACTCTGTCTTTCTCTCTTTCTCTTCATCATGAGTGTGTCTTTTATGCACAAATTTTATGTGCTTGTGTTTGATGATTGCAAACTTTTTGTAACAACACTTTACCGATAAACATCCTAGGCTCCGCTTCATTTTAGTTGGTCAATTTTTCCTTTTCTGCTTTCTGAATTTTCATCTTCATTTTCAGACTAGTCACCTTACTCGCGTGCTAATTACAGTTTACATTTTACAACCGCTGTTAGTTTTTCCTGTCTTATTCTAAAATTGGTTAAGTTTATTTCTAACGGAATCTTTGCTGTCTTCCCCTGTCATAAAACAGGATTATGTCCCAACTGTGTTTGACAACTTCAGTGCCAATGTTGTGGTGGATGGAAGCACTGTTAATCTAGGATTGTGGGATACTGCAGGTATGTTATTTATTTTATTTGGCTTTCAAGTGGACTTGAAACAGGTGGTAACCACCCTTTATCATGCAGGCCAGGAGGATTACAATAGATTAAGACCATTGAGCTACCGTGGAGCTGATGTGTTTATACTTGCATTCTCTCTTATCAGCAAGGCTAGTTATGAGAATATCTCCAAGAAAGTGAGGCTTCACTGTTTGGCACTTTGCTTTAGTTTGATCAACAAATTACATTATTGTAGTTTTTTGCGTCTTTCTTGTGCCATATTTTCCCAATTAGATAAAGGGCTGATGATTGCTATTAACCTTATAGTACTTTATTATTCTTTTTTCTTTTTTTGTGGCTGATTTAATTTTTCAAAATTTTCAGTGGATTCCTGAATTAAGGCATTATGCTCCTGGAGTTCCAATAATCCTCGTGGGAACAAAGCTTGGTAGGGGTCTCATTATATCCACTTGTTCTTTCTTTTTATTTGAAAGGATGATGAATCAAATTATTTATAGTTATTCCAAATAGCTGCTTTAAACTCCAACAGATTTCTTTATTGCTAAAATAATTGTTTCTTCCCCATAATATATTTTTTTCCCTCCTTGGGATTCAGTTTGAGTAACTGTATCTTATTGGTTTCCAGACCTGCGAGATGATAAACAGTTCTTTGTGGATCACCCTGGAGCAGTACCCATCACAACAGCGCAGGTATATTGTAATTCATGTTTATCAGAACTGAAGTCTAAACTCTTTTTTACAAGCATTGGATGAGACAAGAACTACATTTGGTTTGCATAGGGAGAGGACTTGGGGAAGTTGATTGGAGCAGCTGCGTACGTCGAGTGCAGTGCTAAAACACAACAGGTAATGAGTGTTACCACTTTGACTTGTAAATCACAGTTATGTTGTATGGATTGCAAGGCATTTTAACTTACATTCCATATATTGCAGAATGTGAAGGCTGTCTTTGATGCAGCAATTAAGGTTGTTCTGCAGCCACCAAAGCAAAAGAAGAAAAAGAAGAGAAAGGGCCAAAAGGCATGTAGTATATTGTAATTCTCTAGACGAAACTCACGTTTCTCTTGTATCTTTTTAAGTGTACTCCCCCCTCCCCCATCACAATGGAATGCGACTTTTAGCTATATTCTTGACCAACTGTACTAGTGAGTGAGATTTGTTTTCTTCTTCTTAGCTATAGTTTTCAACTGTGATTGACGTGTGTGTGGCCGGGTAATATGAAAAGTTACTTCTTCTTAGCTATTTTTTGATGAAATCTCTTCTTATGTTCTTCAGTTGTTCATTTTCATATAGTCAATGAACATTTTTAAATAAGACAATTATAGTTCCCTATTCAAGCTGACATTGCAGTTGGATGATTGATAATTACTCTAAATTGTGACAGATTCTTTCGTATCAGTACGACACACACTAGCCCATATTTAAAAAGAAAATCGCTAACTGAATTTATTATCATAAAGATTGCTAGTGAAACGGATTAAAATTAATCATTAGAAAAAAATCAAATCAGGTTAGTGGGTTAGTACATTGGTCATGTAATAAGATGCATTTAACTAGAACCCGTATATACAAGAATTTGTCTTAAAATTTATGCAGTAATTTGTGGGATTAGGCCGAATTTGAATTTCGGGGCAATTGACGGAAGGAATATTGAGGCTAAAAAGTTGACCCTTTTTTTTTTTTTTTTAAGGTCTCTTGCAGGATTCTTAGATTTGTTTATTAGCTTTCGGTAATAAAACACTCATGTATGAAAAATGATTCTCAGATTTGTTGGTTTTATGGTGGTGGGGTTTTTTCAATGCTAACTTTTGTTAATTAAATCAAACTGATGTGAACCCTGTCACCCCCTGATTTAATCCACAGTTTATTCCAAAACTATGAGAACTCTTTTAAACATGCATAGTCACATTTGACTCGTTTGTTAATTTCTACCCGACACACTTTCTAATTTGATACTATCTAACAAAAGTCCAACTTGGTTTGCCTATATATAAGGGATATATTTAAGAAGAAATTGTGTGGAAAAAAAAGAAGCTTATTTATTTAGCTATGAAGATGGATATGATGGAAGAGTGTATTGTAGGTGGTTTGATTGCTCTTGTACTTGGTTTCATGCTATTATACAGATTGGTTGGAAAAAGAGAGAAAAAGATTGCAACGAAAGCACCTTCTGGTGTCCAAAAAAGTCCAGAAAATGGGACTTGTAAGAAGGATGGCCCTCCGGATGTTGTAATTGTTGGTGCTGGTGTAGCTGGCTCAGCTTTGGCTTATTCTTTAGCAAAGGTAGGTTTGTTGTGTATGATATGGTTCATTAATATGTCATTCTATGTAGTGTACAGTAGTAACATTTGTGAGTTGTAGGATGGGCGTATCGTGCAAGTGATAGAAAGGGATTTGAGCCAACCAGACAGAATTGTTGGTGAGTTATTACAACCAGGAGGATACCTCAAATTAGTCGAGCTGGGAATGGAGGGTAAGCGACGATAACATATGTACGTACGAATAGTTATTACAACCATGTTGGTGAGTTAACCAATACTGTAGTATATATTATGTGGTTGCAGAATGTGTAGGTGGTATTGATTCTCAGAAAGTGTATGGATACACACTTTACAAGGAGGGGAAATATGCTAAGTTAACTTATCCTCTGCAAGAATACACTTCAGATGTTTCTGGAAGAAGTTTCCACCATGGCCGTTTCATCCAAAGGCTGCGCGAGAAGGCGTCTTCTCTTCCAAAGTACGATTCTCTATACATGATGGAAAATGTCTTAAGATTATTGGATTCTTGATTTCTTTCTTATTCTTATAACTATATTATATGGTGCATGCAGTGTAAGAATGGAACAAGGGACGGTGACATGTTTGATTGAAGAAAAAGGGAGTGTAAAAGGAGTTAAATACAAGAACAAAGATGGTGAAGATGTTAAGGCCTTTGCTCCCCTAACAATTGTATGTGATGGATGCTTTTCCAACTTGAGAAAAAATCTCTGCATTCCTCAGGTATGGTATGCTATGCTATGCTATATATATATCTGCTTTGATGAAATTAAACTTGATTTTTCTTTCTTGCAGTTAAACATTCTGTCCCACTTTGTTGGCATGGTCTTGAACCTGGAGAACGAAAAGCTTCCACATCCAAATCACGGACACGTGATTTTGGCTAATCCTTCACCTGTCTTATTCTATCCCGTTAGTAGCTACGAAGTACGATGTTTGGTGGACATTCCGGGCTCAAAAATGCCTTCTATTGCAAATGGAGACATGGCCAAATACTTGATATCAAAGGTGGCTCCTCAGCTTCCACACGAGCTTCGTGATGCTTTCATTAATCAAGTCGAAAAGGGGGACATCAGATCAATGCCTAACAGGAGTTTGCCTGCCTCTCCACTTCCAACTCCTGGTGCTATTCTCCTGGGAGACGCCTTCAACATGCGCCACCCTTTGACTGGTGGAGGAATGACGGTCGCTCTCTCAGACGTCATGGTGCTCCGCGATCTCCTAAGGCCTATGCCTGATTTCAGTGACGCACCTACCCTCACCAAGCATCTTGAATCATTTTACACCCTTAGAAAGGTGACCAACCACTCCTCTGTTTTCTTATTACACAGTCTTGAATCATCATTCCTAGGATTGATTGTTTTTCATCAGCCGGTTGCATCAACAATCAATACCCTAGCGGGAGCCCTGTACCAGGTGTTCTGCCCGGCTCCTGATCCAGCAAGCAGGGAAATGAGAGAAGCCTGTTTTGATTATCTAAGCTTAGGAGGAGTGTGTTCGCAAGGACCTATAGCTCTATTGTCCGGTTTGAACCCCAGGCCCATGAGCTTGGTTGCACACTTTCTTGCTGTGGCAGTCTACGGCGTAGGGCGCTTGCTTTTCCCCTTTCCTTCTCCTAAGCGCCTCTCCCTTGGAGTTAGCTTACTTATGGTGAGGACCACTTATCTTCTTATTATTAAGCTCTTCGATCAATCAATCAATCTTTGATGGTTCGTTTTTTGTTTTTTTGTGCAGAACGCGTATGGAATCATCTTCCCGATAGTGAGATCGGAAGGCGTGAGACAAATGTTCTTCCCCATCACCATTCCTGCCTACAATAGGGGTGCTTCAGTTGTGATGAAGAGTGCAATGTTCGACATGATGGCATAAACTTAATTAGTTATGAATTCATTCATTCACAAGTTGTACTACTACTACTACTACTACTACTACTATATATATAATGTCACCAAAAACCAATAGAGGAATTGAATTGAAACATGATGATCAATGTTGATACATACACACATACAATAACAAACAAACAAACAAGCTCAAATCATAAATAAAAAACAATCACATGACAACACAGGCTCCAGTATTTTCATCACTGAAAGCGGTTGTGTAACGAACTTCAGTTGAGGTGGCCCTGGCAAGGTGAGGGTCGCTTGCATACCTGACGTAACCAGCGGGGGCCTTCTTGTCGTAGACGCCTTGTGCGTAGGGATGTTCGACGACATCATAGGGTACGTAGGGCCAGAGCTCGGCCTTTTTTCCGGTGCGGTGGGCCACACGAGCCACGACCTTCTCCGGATTGACATACCCTGTAACGCTAAGCTTGTGCTGCTTTGGAGATATATCCACGTTTGTCACCCCTTTCATTCCTTCAACAGACCTTCGCACCTTTCTCTCACATCCTTCACAGTCTATTTTTATCTTTATTTCAACTGTCTGTATGTACATCATTCAATTTCACAGATCTCATGTAAAATGTGGAGAAACAATGAAGATCCTAAACATGTGGTATCAGTAGCAGATCTGAATTCATTCATATAATTCCTAATTTTACCACAAACAAATACATTTTCCAAACAATTCTGCGAAAACAAGAGTAGTAAATATATAGGAAGAGGAGAGGGAAACCTGGAGTGTTTTGCGTTTCTTAAGCTTGGAATGGCCACTGGAGCAATCAAACATGTTGTTGATATGATCCAAAACACCCATATTTCTAAATTAAATCTAAGCTTTGGGGCTTTCTTGTTTCACCAAATCTTAGCTTAGGCAGTTGTTTTCACTGTATTTTGGACTCACTCACGCTCTCGTCGCATATAAATTCATTTTCATTTTAAATGGGCCCTTCCATGTGCGCTTTTATTTTTCTCCCAAACAATAAATATTTTTATAAAATTTCTTTAATATCTCTTTTTAATTTTGTTTCCATGTTTATCCGGCCCGGGCTAACCAGGTCAGTGCATTTAACCCTAAAAAAATACAATGTTATGTCTCAACTATTGATGTATCGATAAAGAACAAACTGGATAAGACCCTAAACTGTTTAGCACGTAGCCTATAGGGCTAGGGCTAGCCCGATAAACATCCCTATTGATGATAATGTGTTTGAAGATGATGCTTCGTCTTTAACCAATGAAGGATCGAATGATGTAGAGACTCAATAAAATTTATTTTTTTATTAGATTATGATATTTGTTTAACTTTTTTTTGCAATATTAAGGACCAATGAGTTCTAGTATTGTTTAAATCATATTTTTTATTGTAACCCGTTTGTGGCTCATTTAACCCATGGTCCGCTAGAGTTATAGTTAGGTCTCAAATATTGATGGACCGATTAAAAACGAATCGAATAAGACTCCAAACCGTTTAGTCTGTAATCCTGTAAGACTGGCCCTATAAAATTAGGACTAGCCCGATAAACATCTCTATTTTGATATCTATATATTCATTGCAACGCATATATAAATATCTTAATTTTTGAAACACATCACACGATTAACTTTCGGGTTGGGGTATATACCCTCCAGCTTTGTTTAATACACTCCCGTCATTTTTATTAATTCAATATATATATGAAATATCAATTTTACCATTTTCTAAATCATGTTAGATACATATACTTCCCTACAATTTAAACAAACCCTAACCCTAGAATTAGATAGCCGTCACTCCGTCGCCGCCACATATAAAATTTAGAAAAAAAAAATCTTACTATTTTTAAAAAACACTTCGACCCTTACCTTTAATAAGGATTGGTCTTATATAGAATCAATTTCTTATAAGAAATTGAGTTGACTTGGTCAACTCTAAACTTAAATATTCAAGAATATTGTCAATAAATTTTTTGCCTTGGTCAATTTTTTTTATTATTAATTTTTTTTTTTGTAATTTTTTTTTATTGGTAATTTTTTTTCGAAAATGTGTGTTTTGAAAAATGTAAATCAATATTACTAAAAAGTGTAACACATTTTTTTATTAAAAAGTGTAAGTCACCATAATTGAAAAGTGCAACACAACTTTTAATAAAAAAGGTAAGTCATTATAACTAGAAAGTGCAAGTTAGTATAACTAGAATGTGCAACACAATATTATTAAAAAGTGATTGTTAATATATTTGAAAAGTGCAACACAATATTTTAATGAAAAGTGTAAGTTATTATAACTGAAAATGAAACACATTTTTACTGAAAAAATGCATATTTATATAACTAAAAGGTGCAATATAACATTAACAAGAAGTGTACGTCAACAGGGACGGAGGGAGAGAGGGGCCAGGGGGGCCACTGGGCCCCCCACCCATTTTACAAAATTTTTTTAATAATTTTTTAAAATATTAAATAATTAAAAATAAAATAAAAAATAACTATAATTAATTATATTTAATAATCATATAACAATTTTTAAGTGTATTAGTAAAATATTAGTAGTGCAATTATTATTTTCTCCGTTTTATAATATACTTGTTTTGTGTATAATTAAATAACATTTTTTTTTATAAATTTACCTTTCATTATCATGAAAGATTGAGAGAAAAATGAAGAAAAATATAAGAGAGTGAAATAATTTACTTCAATTATCAAGAAAGAGAGATGAAAAAAATATTAAAATAAAAATTATAGAAATTGGCATGAGTAATTTAGGGGCAAACGTGTTAAAAATAGCTAAAATGATAAATTTTTAAAACAAGAATTAAGACTGATAGTGTCAATTAATATGAAACTAGTGAAATATATAACAATTTAAAACATAAAAATTAAAAGAAGCTCGTGTATAGACTGTATAAACATTATTTTGTAGGTAATGAACGGAAATAATGAAACTTTTATTGAAACATATTAAAACTCTACTTGATTCATTAGTAATATATTACAGTATATGTTTCAAACTTATATGATATTAAAAGCGAAATTTATTATTCATAATTGGGCCCCCCATCGGTTAAGTTCTGGCTCCGTCACTGTACGTCAATATAATTGAAAATATTATTTTTAAAAGTGTAAGTCACGATAATTGAAAAGTGTAACACTAAAAAAAAATCCGAAAAAAAAAAATCTGAAAAAAAAAATCAATTCCGAATTTATTTATTTTTTACCAAAAAAAAAAATTTGATCAAGTCAACCGTCGATAATTGATTAACTGTTGATTATCAACTCAATTTCATATATAAAATCAATTTCACAGATAGCTACCCCTTTAATAAATACTGGATGAAGAGTAGTTTTACAATTAAAAAAAAAAAGTCATTGTTCAATAATTGATGATGGGCCTAAACTGGACCCATGTGCTAAAGTAGTTGAATTTGGCAATTTTTTCTTTTTTTTATAAACCAATGATGTGGACTATTCAATTAAAGTAAGTAATTCATAATGGGTCTTTTTGTAAGGGCATGTTTATTTTGGGACTCACCCGTCCAGACGTGGAATGTAACGTCCCCCGTCTTGTTTTAGTTCGGGATTTCACCATCCAATCACATCCACCCCTAAAAATATTTATATATCCTACCAATACATCTTATCAATATATTACTTTCTTGAAAATCACACCTAACATCATTTTCTATTTTTCTCTTACCTCATAATAAATTTCAAACTCGCACTTAATCGAATAAATTTTAAACTCGACTCCACCGAGCCTAAAATTTCATGATTGAGCTCGACTCGATAAACTCGAGCTCGGCTCGGTACCTATATAATATTCAAAATTAATTAATAATAAAAAATATATATTTTAAAAATAAATTCGAGCTTTACTCGGGCTCGATTATCTGTATATAAATTATATATTAATGGAAAAATAGTAAATATTGTTCAAGCTCGATTAGGCTTGCGAGCCTTTCGAGCCGAGTATTTATGAGCTCGAACTCAAACTCGGTAGCTACTCGAGTAGCTCGAAACTCGACTCGATTAACTTCGAGTCAATTTCGATCTTTTTCCGAGTTGAGCACGAGTAGCTCGCGAGTTGGCTCGACTCATTTACACCCCTACTTATGATTTGGATGAATAAGGTTATTGAGTTGTATAATTCACACTTGTATGACCCAATTACACACTTTTGTATATATACTTTTTTAGCATGAACTTGCAGACAAAAAATTCTAAATTCACATATACGTAGAAGTTCAAAATTAATTATATGTTTAACGTAAATTTATTTATATTTTTTTATTTGCACCCTCGTATAATTTTAATTCATTTTATAATAATTTAATCATCTAATAATTACTCAAATCATTCAATTATTACTATACTTCTCAAACAATTAATATAATAATATAACATCACTCATTATTACATAATTGATTTGACATAAAGTTACATCCTATCCTACTCAACATCCCAAAACAAACACATACAATCACTATTCATCAGAATTTCACCATCCAGGATTTCCCCATCCCCATCTCCCACATCCTACATAATCCCAAAACAAACATGCCCTAAGTAACTATAGTTGCTAACGTATTTATGATAGAAATATTGTTGATATGAGTACAAATTTAGAAAAACAAAGGACTTACTTAAAATATGAATAGAATAGTGGAGTAGTCTTTTGTAATTGCAGTTGTACAAGATTGGGTCCATTTCGTCCTCAACCTTGATAACATTAGAATTAGGCTGCCAATATATTATTGAGTTTATTAATAAAATAATAGGGTAAAAAATTAAAAACACTCTTTATTACTCCTTCCGTCCCACAAAGATAGCTACATTTAACTTTACACACAGATTAAAAAAAATCAATAAATGTAGTTAAATTTAGCTAATGTGTCAATCTTACCCTTGGAATCACATACTCCAAAATTTACTAAGTCTTAATTACTCTTATTAATTAGGGGTAAAATTGACAATAAAACATTTAATACTAAAGTAAAAAAGAAAATGTATCTATAATTTGGGACATCCAAAAAATGAATATGTAGCTATCTTTGTGGGACGGAAGGAGTAAAATACAGCATACTAGATGCATCTATTTACTAAACGCACCCCCTAATGTCATTTCTTTCACCTTATCCCTAAACTTAGAGGTGGCAATTTTCGACACGACACGATAGCACGATACGAATCCGACAAGAAAATTGCGGGTTAGTGTTTGGCTTTATCGGGTTCGTGTCAACCCGTTAAGCACGATAAAATTAACAGGTAACCCATTAACCTGTTATTTACCTGATATGACACGACACGATAATGACACGATAATCTTTTATATTTATATAAATATATTATTTTTTATATATTTAATACAATTTTTAATTGATTTATTTTCTTATCGTGTCGTTATCGTGTCGTTATCGTGTTACGTGTCGTTATCGTGTCAGGTCACGTCGACACGAAAATTATCGTGTTGTTATCGTGTCGTGTCGACACGAAAATTATCGTGTTCGTGTCGTGTCGACACAAATCCTTATCGTGTCGTGTTCGTGTTTGGCTTTATCGTGTCGTGTCACTATCGTGTCGACACGAAACACGACACGATAGCACGATTTGCCAACCCTATCTAAACTACAACTTCCTGTCACCGTCACCATTTTTTCCGGTAGCCAAGAAATAAAAAAAATTAAAAAAATTCAACAACAACAACAAATTGACCATATTCATCCATATACACTTAGAAAACACCATTATCAAACCCATTAACAAGCAAGTATTAGCCTAAAAAAAAACTTAGAAAACTAACAATTCGTCAAACTAGTGTCGACCGTATACACTCCCGTAGACATTGGTTTGACGAAAAAAAAAAATAATTTATTTTTTAAATTTCGACAATTATAGTTCGACCATATATATTCTCGTCGACAAATTGTTATCGACGAGAGTGCATATGTTCGACCAACAAAGGTCGAATAAAAAATTTAAAGTTTTTTTTTTTATTTCGACACTATAATGTCGACCATATACACTCTCGTCGACAACATTTTGTCAACGAAATTGTACGTGGTCAACATTACAGTGTTCAAATTAAAAAAAAAAAAGTATATGCATCTCTGCAGAAAACCCTAAAAGAATCGCGCCAAAAAATCAAAGGCGGCAGCCGATTCACATATATGGGGTGGGGGTGGCCGGCATGTTGGACCAGGAGGCGCTGAGGTCGGTAGGAAACGGGCGACAGCGAAATGAACAAAGAAAAATGCAGAAAATCGGAGAGAGGGAGAAGGAGAGAAGGCCGCTCGCGGCCGAGGGAGAGGGAGGCAAGGGGGAGGTGGCTGGTCAGCGGCGCCGACGACTAGGAGAAATGAGAGAATGAAGGTGTGAATGAGGAGATGAAATGTGAGAAATTAGAGTTTTATAGGGAGGTGTGATTAGTAGTAGAAATATTATAGAGAAGGGGATATTTAAGACAATTCAAAGAGGGTATCATCTATTTTAGGTGGGGTGCATTAATTGGGGGAGTGCATCTCTTCGAATTGGAGGTGCATATAGTCAAACCCATAAATAAATCACGAGTATCATTTCAGACACTTTTTTGGATCTATAGGGCGCGGCTAAAGGCACCCGGCGATCCTATGAGTACACCCAGGAGATGAGGACACACGCCAATCGGATGAGGACACCCACCTGGAAAAACAAAAAATGCCCTCTTCAAATAAAACCTTCCTCTTCCTCTCTCATCCTCTCTCTTTCTCAAAAATTGAGACACCCACAGTCGCGCCGCCAACGCCGCCATCCCTCTTCCACTCCGCCCTCCCCGTCGCGCCGCCCTCGTTCGCGGCCGCCCTCCCCTGCAACCTCGTTCGCGGCCGCCCCCCTCCTCCCCACAGTCGCGGCCGCCGCCCTCCCTTCTCCCCTTCGTCGCGGCCGCCCCCCTCCCTTCTCCCCTTCGTCGCGGCCGCCCTCCCTTCTCCCCACAGACGCGGCCGCCGCCCACCCCCTCCTCCCCTTCGTCGCGGCCGCCCTCCCTCCTCCCCTCGTTCGCGGCCGCCCCCCCTCCTCCCCTCGTTCGCGGCCGCCGCCCTCCCTCCTCCCCACAATCGCGGCCGCCGCCAACCCCCTCCTCCCCTCGCCGCCGCCGCTAACAACAGGTAAGTTTAGGTTTAGAAAAAATTAGGGTTTTCTGGGAAAATTTTTTTTTGATTTTTTTTGAAGTTTGGGAATTATTTTCGAACATAGCGCGTTTGTTTTGGAAAAAAATTCGAACAACTTGAGTTTGTTTTGGGAAAAATTTCGAACAAGATGTTCGATTTTTTTTTTCGGACAAATTTAAGTTGTTTTGAAATTTTTTTCGAACATATTGTGTTTGTTTTGGAAACAATTTCGAACAATTTGATTTTGTTTTGAAAAAATTTTCGAACAAAATGTTCAATCTTTTTTTTCGAACATATTGAGTTTGTTTTGAAATTTTTTTCGAACATGTTGAGTTTGTTTTGGAAAAAATTTCGAACATGTTTGTTTTGAATTTTTTTTTGAACATGTTTGTTTTGGAAATTTTTTCGAACAGTTGGTGTTTTGGATTAATTTTTGTTGCAATTTTGGAGTTTTTTTTTGTTGAATGGTGGTGGTGGTGGTGGTGGTGGAGGAGGAGAGGTGGAGGTGGTGAAATAGAATGAGTGGGTGTACTCATCCTTATTTTTTCATAAATTTTAACCTAGGGATATATTGGACATTTCACAGGTTCTGAAAGTTTAAAAAAATGGTTGGTGGGTGTACTCATAGGAAATCTGGGTGCCTTTAGCCGCGCCCGGATCTATATCTGGGGCTGTCTCAAAAGTAATTAATGGGACCGCGTTCCACAATATATCCACTCTCAGCCTATTCTATAAGGCCAATAATTTGGGGCTAGAACTAAAATATTAGAATTATTTAAGGCGTGGGTATATACCCCTCCAGCTTTGTTTAATACACTCCCTTCATTTTTTTAATTAAATATTTATGCAAAATAACTATTTTGTCCTTCAAGTAAAATACAATAAAATACAAAGTAGATACACTCCCCTAAATACTAACCCTAATTGGAGATGAAGAAGTTGCCGCCCCAACTACGGTAACCACCGTCGCCCACCTCCGACAACCACCACCAATCCAAATAAGGTTACAAATTCAAAAAAAAAAAAAAAAAACTTATTTTCGATTAACTAGAGTCTGACCAAAAACACTATCATCGACACTGATTTGTCGACCAAAAATACTCCGATCTACACTGATTTATCGACCAAATTTCGAAAGAAAATAAAAAATTAAAATTTTCAACCAAGATTGATCGCCAAAAAACACTCTCGTCGACAATAGGTTGTCGACGAGAGTGTTTTTGAGCGACCAATAATGGTTGAAAATAATAAAAAAAAAAAACCAAACTTGTTCTTCACCGCCGACTTGGGGGAACGACGGATGTCTGGAGTTCAAGGCGGCCGTCGCTGGGGGCGAGCTGGAGTGATTGGAGGAGGGAGGCGGGAGCAGCGGGCGTTGTAGAGGTGGGATAATGGTGGGATAAGAAAATGGATTTAGAGTTTATAAATGAAAAAGAAGAAAGGGTGGGGAAGAAGAATGAAAATTAGGGTTTTTAGGGGGTTAGGGTTGTGTTTAAATAGTAGGGAGAGTGTATGTATCTAACATGATTTAGTAAAAGGGCAAAATTGGTATTTTGCATGAATATTGAATTAATTAAAATGAAGGGGAGTGTATTAAACATAGCTGGAGGGGTACATACCACGCCATTATTTAATTACAAAAGTTACTCCCATTTTTTTAGACCAGTAAAAACATACTAGAGTTTACTCTCTCCCGGTTTCCCTTTTTTTGGTGTTTTGATTAAGAAATATGATAAAATAATAGATGTAGTATAGGTGATGTGATTAGTGTCAGATAAAATATAATAATATACTAATAGATAAAGTATAAATAAGTGATGTGATTGGGAGAGAGAAAATAATAAACTAAAAAAATGAAATGAGAAACTTATATTGGGACATCCGTAAAAGAAAAATGGAAAATTTATAGTGGAACAAAGGGAGTATAATTTATCGAGGTAAAAAAAAAAAGGAAGAAGGGTGATTGTGAATCCAAAATAAAACAAGAGTCATGGGTTCGAAAGGAGAAGTTGCAGAAATTAAGAAACAAAATTCAATGTAGAATAGTTGACGAACTTAAATTACATTGCAAACAATTTCTAATTGTCGAGTCCATACAAAGCGTAAAGCTGCGCCTTGGCTTTAAAATAGTGACTTGTAAGAATAAAATAGTGGCGATTAGAATATATATAATTAATAATCGGAGCGAGAAGTTCACATGGATTGTAATGCCATAATATTAGTCATCCAACATTAGTAGGTGGCCACCACATGCCATTCCATGCCCCTCTCTGCTCTGCTACTCTAATTACTCTGCACCAACATTCTACTTACTCCAATAAATTTATGGAATTGTGTAAAAAATAGTGATAATATATAGAAATGAAACCAAAGAGGTACTCACTTTTATTGGACAAAAATATCCGGAAATTTTCCCGATATATCCTCGATATATCCATTTTTCGCAGTCATCGATATCGATATTGAGAAGAAAGATATTTCCACGATATTTGTAAAAAAATTGAAAATATCGATAAAAATCGATATACAATAACAACATCGAGACTAATATCGAAAGAATATCGGAAAATATAAAAAAATATCAGAAAAAAAATCGAAAAATGTCGATAAATTTTAAAAAATATTATATGAAATAACATTGTATGCTATATTTTTTATAAATTTATCATAGATGTAAATGGATTTAAATTTTTTTTTTTTGAATTTATGTATTAAAAGTTAGTTATTAAATTTCCACAATTTTTTAAATTTACCGATATCATATTCGATATCCATATATCCATCGATATTTCCACAAATTTAAGGTCTCGATATTTCCACCGACACCGATATTTTTGTCCTTGCAGTTCCATTCCATCTGCAGTTGGTTTAGTTTTCGAGAAAATATATATAGAAAAGAAATGGTGTTTCGTTTCGACTCTTGGAAAGTTGAATGGGTGTTTAGGATTTAAGGTTGAAGCTGAATTTGTACGTGGAAAATCACACCCTAGCTAGCTGTTTAATTTGTTTGGGAAAATGAAATTACACAAGATTCTTGTTTCTTTGGAATTAATTGGATCTATAGTACTACTTTTATTAATCACCATTATTTATTTATTCGTTCGTTAATTAATTGTCTAGCTTCCTTAAACATGCAAATTAGGATTAACAAAAGGGATTAAATTTTCATGATAAATAATTAGAGTATTTTTTTCATTGGTATTTTACAGTACTATAAAATTTTCACTTTCCCAATTAATTAATTAGCCTAGCTCCTCGATCAAAATCTAATTATTCCAATTAACCAGCTCCTTGTATCTGGAATAAAGCATGCATGCATGTATGAGTTGATCGAGCTAGGCAAAAAAAGAAAGGGCATGTGGAGCTAGTAGTGTCAAAATTCGTTCAGTGTGAGAATAAAAATTAATTAAGCAACCAAGAATGGGCATGACGGAGGTAAGTGTGAGAATAAGTATGTGATCACCGTTAATGGGTGATAGGAATGATTCACTATTTATAAGAGTATTTATAAAAAGATAATTAAGTTAAATACAACAACCATATCAAAGAGATATATATAAAGATAAAGTCAAAGTAAAAAATATATTATTCCTATATTTACATTATTTCCTATTAGTAAGCCATTGTGAACAGGACACCATCTACTTACATTTTTTTTAGTAAGTTAATTTGTCAGAAACATTGGTTTCTTTTAATTATTCTACATATATATGTTATTCGGTCCCTAAACCATAGATCGATTTCGACCAATTATTTACGTGCCCTAAACAAACAAATCTCAAATTTAAATACCCCTTTCAAGCACCAATATTTGTTAATTCTATCACAATCTATAATCATATATATCAGTATACATGACTTTCTTTGTAATTACTTGTTCATAATTAATCTGTTTCAATGAATAGCTTATTATATTGTAATTACTTAAATGACACGCGCGTGATTATTGAATTTAATTATCTTTTCTATGAATATGAGATCTATAACTTACACTTTTAAAGTAATTGTCGGCCAAAGTATATATGTTCATCACGACTTAATTTGCCTTTGATGATAACTATAACTATTAACATAATAAGTCTTTTTTTTATGTGCGATCATTTCATTCAGAACCATGCATGGGGCATGTGCATTAGCAGTGGACACAAAATTCAATCTAAATTTGAGAACATGTTCAAAGTAATTTACACTCTAGTATTTATTTTGAAAAAATTCAAGATATATATATGATCCTAATTTCACCCGATAAATATGTTGCTTGCAATTGAGACAAAAAATAAGTCTAGTGTAATTTTTATCCTCAAATTATTAATTTAGCACAATTATTTGTGTAAATATATAGTACTCCGGTAGATATGAATTCAAGGACAAAAATATCGGTGTCGGTGGAAATATCGAGACCTTAAATTTGTGGAAATATGGATGAATATGTTGATATTGATATCCGTAAATTTTAAAAATTTTGGAAATTTAATAACAAACTTTTAATACATATATAAATTTAAAAAAACAATTTAAATCCATTTACATCTATGATAAATTTATATAAAATATAGCATACAATGTTATTTCATATGATATTTTTTTATTTTTTTCCGTTATTTTTTTATATTTACCGATATCAGTCTCGATATTGTTATTGTATATCGATTTTTATCGATGTTTTCGATTTTTTTTACAAATATCGTAGAAATATTGTTTCTTCTCAATATCGATATCGGTGACTACGGAAAATGGATATATCGAAAATATATAGAAGAAATTTCCGAATATTTTTGTCCATGGATATAATGATACAATTAATTTTTTTATATATATGAAAAATGTAGGGTAGGGATAGATAGGGATAATGAAAACATGTGTCTCTCTCCAGGAAATGACAAGGCCAGGACTAGTCACGGCCTGAAACATTAATATTATTCATAATTAATATATATATCAGAAATCTTATTGATTTTTCTGATCATATGAAATGGTATCTAGGCATCTAGCTAGGAAAATGTGATTTTCATCATCACTCCATAATTCAACGTACCTCCATTACTAGGACTGACACATTATAACTAAAACTTCCATTACCAATTTATATACAGTATATTCTATGATATAATTCAATTCAATAATATAATAATGATCAAGAAAATGTTGTGATCGAGTAGTCAATCTTCTTTCTCTCAAGATTTATTGGGTTGTTCTGCTATGGACTCGAGTGCATGTTGTGCACCCTAGTCCATGTTGCACTTTTCAGTTACTGACTTACATTTTTTGATAAATGGTGTTGCACTTTTCAATTATTAAACTGTATAAGTAATAATTGAAAAGTGCAACACCATTTATCAAAAAGTGTAAGTCAGTAAACTGAAAAGTGCACATGGACTAGGGTGCACAGCATGCATTCGAGTGCATACTAGACTTTACCAGATTTATTAGCTAGGCCAATTTTTTCTACAAATTAAAACAAAACTTTGTGATTTTTTATTACTACTCCTATTATATAAGGTTCGACTTCTCGATTGCAAATTTAAACCCGATTTATTAGCAAACATGTACACTTACTTTTTTTTTTTGACAACATTACAAGGGATAAAAAATAACTAGCCCTCACAAATGAGAGATAAAAAGTGGCCTATCCTTGTAGTATTGAACATATTCATCTTCATTCCAATCCTGAAGAGATGAAGTGATAAAAGAACCTTTTGCTAAATCATGTGCTATCTTATTTTCTTCTCTTGGAACATGCTTGACATCCCAAATGAGCTGTTGTTGCAACAAGTATTTAACCTCCTTCACAAAACCATGCTCCAATGCACACAATTGCACATTGTTTTCAATAGCACTGATAACATTCATGGAGTCAGTTCTAATTGCATGAATATTGATATTGTGGCTCTTACATTTTTGAAGTCCAATAGCCAAAGCTTTAAGCTCTGCACCACAAACCGAACCCGGATGCATCATGCGTTGCGCCCCTGCACGAATAACTTTAGAACAAGAGTCAAGAACCACCCAACCTGCTGCATAAAAGTTCTTTTCTGTATTAAAGGCTGCATCCGAATACAAAACATGTCCATCTCCATCATCTGCTAGCAATTCTTTTGGCTTCATGATAAAATCTGCATTTGTATTGCCAACCTTCATCATTGTTTGAAAATCATTCCAGTATGATATGGCCCATTGCACATTGAACTTCAATTTAGAATCAACTCTTCCATGGTTTTGAGGTTGTAAATGAGTATAGTCACATCTTTCCTTCCAAATGGCCCAAGCTACCATTATTACTAAGGCCATGGCTTCCTCTTTCAATTTCTGTACACACCAACAAATAAAGTCCAGGCCATCACCATGAATAGCATTGCACACATCTGTCCACAGTCCAACCTCCTTCCATGTTCTTTTTGCAAAGCCACATTTAAAGATACAATGCATAGTATCTACCATAAAAGCCCCACAACACAGGCACATCGAATTCATTGGCACATGATGAGTTGCTAAATTACCTTCAGACGAGATCATGTTCTGTGCAATTTTCCAACAGAAAACCCTCACCTTTGGTGGCACCTTAAGCTTCCAGATTACATCAAATATCCTTCCATGTATCTTTGAATTTGATGGTTCCTTCCTGAACTCCATCCCTCTCCTTCAAATAGGTTTTTAATGCCAGCGAGTATCCTGAGGAAACTGAGTACAGGCCATTGGAAGAGAGAGGCCAAAACAGTTGATCAACTTGATTAGTTCCAAAAGTTGGTGTGCTCAAGATATGTGCAACTTCATAACCATTAAAGGCTTGCCTAATGAGTTGCTCATTCCATTGACCATCATCAAGTAAAAATCTGCTCACAGCTGAGGCACTTGCCAGTCTCGAGGTAATCATACCTCCTTCAGAGCCATTTATCCACCTATCTTTGAAAATACGAACTCCATTTCCACATCCCACCCTCTATCTAGCTCCCTCTTCCAGCAGGTCTCTACTCCACAATAAAGACCTCCAAACAAATGATGGATTTGATCCAATTTCCATATCAGAAAGATTCAAACCTTTAATATATTTTGCATTGAAAATTCTCCCCAACAAAGTATCTGGCTTCATGATAATCCTCCATAGCTGCTTTGCTAGAAGAGCTTTATTAAATAACATCAGATTACGAAAACCCAAACCACCTTCAGACTTTGTCAAACAAAGCTTCATCCATTTCTTCCAATGCTTTTTTTTTCCCAAGTCATCATCACCCCACCAAAAACCAGCTATGATTTTTTCCATATCAGTACAGACCGCCACCGGAACCCTGAAGCATGACATAGCATATGAAACTGTTGCTTGGAGAACAGCTTTAATCAAAATCTCCTTACCACCTTCTGAAAAAGATTTATGTTTCCAAGATAGAACCTTTTCACGGATTTTATCTGTAAGGTATTCAAATTTCAGCCTTTTTGCTTTTGGGATGATTGTAGGGAGTCCCAAATAAAGTTCATGACCTTGAGAGGACCTAATACCTAAGATACCTTTAGCCTGATCCACATTGATCTGTGCTGTGTCATTACTGAAGATGATTGATGATTTATCCCTGTTAACCAACTGACCAGAAGCCTTTTCATACACATAGATACAATTAGCTACTGCTTGAGATTCTCCTTTGGTAGCTTTGAAAAATAGAACATGTACACTTACTTGAAACACACGCATTTCACAATAATTAAATATTTAACATTTCATTATAGAGCATCAAGGGCGCCCCTTGTACTTAATTTTGAAATAAATGTCCTTTCACAACATGTTAACCGATTATTATCATGATCATCCAAAAATATAGCTTTTAAATTGATTGATTATATTATATTTTATTTTATTAATAATATATAATTCAAAATTTGTTTTAATAAACCTCCAATATTTTAGTATAATAAGACTAATACTCATTAAATCTTAGAAACAAATACATTTGACAATTGATAAAACGTCAATTCGTTTGAAATTTTGGCACAACCGTACGCCCTAGCTAGCTTCATATAAAAATGAATTTAATCTCATTTGATCGATAGTCTATTATCAATTCATGGCATGCCTAACCCAATAGCTCACATGCCTAAAAAATTAATCCTTTTTCCACTAATGCAATTGTGGCCGGGTATAAAACTCAATTCTCACTATATATAATTGTTTTTATTTTTTTTTATCTTTACCAAAAATTAAAAACAACTCCATGAGTACCTTATGATATATACTTATAGCGTCTCGCGAGTGTCTTTAAAGTAATTTTTTAAAATGAATCCTCTAGTTTTAGAATTAATGAATACTTATAATGATTATGTCTAATTAATTCATAAATTAAAACACATACTTAATTTTCTTTGAAGCCAAATTAAACTTTGTAACCGTGTGATTGACGTACAACAGAGTAGCTGATTAATAATGACAAATTGAGTATAGTAATTAGATAATGGCCACCAAAACACGAGAAAACGAAAAAAGGTAAAAGAGACCCACTAGACTAATTGTGAAAAATGTTGGTATTAGATAAGTCGTGTTTAGTTAATAATCATAGCATTTGGCAACTTTAATTCTGATCGAAGAGAAGTGGGCCTCAACATATTGAATAATATTTGCCGTATAATGTTGAAAACCATTTCACATGCATGATATGATGCACCTAGCTATATGCATGCATGCTTCACACTTGTTACAACACCTCTGCACCAGACCAGATTACTATTTTTTATTTTTGTTTGGTTTGTCAAGTGTAATGTGATTCATGAAAGTGACCAATTTTACAATTGACATGACTAAAACCTTGACAGGTACAACCAAATTAATTACTATTAATTATGATTACAAAATATGATTTAGAATAAATGTGGAATTTGGTCCAACTGAATTTTGTTGTTTGGGCATATATATATACAACATACTTATTAAACCCCGTACGGCGAATTAAAAAAATATTATTAATTAAATTAATTCAATAATATATATATATATATATATATATATATTGACTAAGAATTTTTTTTAAATGAATTGAAATGGGGAGGGGGGAGATATTTAGCCATATACGCATTTGAAAATATCACCCCAAAATACAGTATGTGGCAAAGTTGACTTGGTGTGAAGTTATAGCAGTCAAAAACAATTTGCTTAAGAAAAGGTATAGATCGAAACGCGTTTCTTTATAAAGTTATATTTTCCATGATGATCAGTACGTATACTACTGTTGGATGTGATTGTGAGGTTTGATTTTAGATATATATCGTTTATTTATTTATTAAATGTGATTTTTTGTGCAGTCCACCAATAAGTTTGATTTGAATTACTTATAAGAAATTATCAAAATATTTGGTCTCATAATGAGTAGATAATGTAACAATCAAAATTTAATATACTCACTACTACGTACCAATTTTGAATATTTGTCAAATATGACAATGTCTTAAATTGTAAATTTATATTATGATCTTAGATTATACTGTAATATAGTATTTCCTAAATTTAAATGTATGGAAATTAATATTCGTGTATCTTGGCCCATCTTATTCCCCTGCAGATAATTACGTACTGTTGTTTCCGAGGTTAGAATTTTGCATATCTTTTTGGCCATGTAAATTGATTTAGTGCCAAAAATTAAATTACTACCATACGAGTGTGGGAAATTGTGAATTTTGGCTGTCGTTATTACCAAAATTTATTAGTACTAGTATTTCCTTTTGTTTAAGGATAGCCTTGAACAATATATTATTTTCATCGATCGAGTGGCAAAAATCAAATTATTTTCATATTTACTTTAATTTTGAAGATTTGGAACACATGATGAATCTTGCCCTTATTTACCTAATTTTATTATTTTCAAATAACGTTTCTAGCTTGCTTTTGCGTAGCTACTACCAAAATAAAAATAATTATTTCATATTTTTTGCTACTATTTATTTTTGGATTTTATTTGTATAATAATATACTAGAAATAGATTATGTGATATTGTAATTGTAGTTTTAAATATATTTTTTAGTGTTTCTCCATAGTTTATTCGCGTGACAAACCAGAATCAATTGGGGAAGTATAGAATATTATTATGAGTAATAATTTGGTGTAGGAGTAATTTTAATTTATAAATTTTGAATCTATTCCCGTTTGGAATTAAGTGTATTTTTAGAATCTAAATTTTGTTCATAATTTGGCTACTCAAAATAATTAGATTTGGCGGAGAAAAAGAGAAATATAAAAAAAAAAAAAAGGTTAAGAGGGGTGGGTGTGAATGGAGTAAGACATGGAAATCGCATTTAGAAGAAACATTTGGAAAAAATCAATGAGGAATTAGTTATGGTAAGAAAATTGAGGGAGGAATGAGCCTGCCTATTCTTCAGGCTCGCTCTACAAATTTAAACTCTTCTTCTTTTCTCCATCCACACAATTACATAGTAGTAGTACTCAATACCTAAACACATTTTTGTAATACTAAAATTGTAGAGTAGTATTATTGAATGAATGAATTCTGATCCGATAGATTAGTCACAAAATCTGCATGCCTCTCTCTACCTTTCTTTAATGCATCCATCACTCACCACCCCCTCTCTCTCTCTCTCTCTCTCTCTCTTTTTCAGTTACCTTATTTTAATTTATTAATGCGATTCTCTTTCTCTCTCTCTCTCTCTCTCCTATAAATACATATAGAGACTCCCCACCCCCACTCTCTTTGTTTCTTTAATCTCTCCCCTCCCTCTACAAGGCCATGGCGATTCAAGCGCACTTTTACTCTGATAATAACAACAATAATAACAACAATTTTGGGTTTCCTTTGGATAATTCCTTCATGGATACTGCTGGCTGTGGATTTTTTGATCCGACTCCTCAACAACAACAATTTGTGCAATTTCCCATTTACAAAAATCTCAATCACCAATCAATCCCTCTTTCTGCGCATATGGACACACAGAGGATCGAATTTCAACACTTTCTCAATTTACAGGTAATTACTCTTCTAGTACGTACACAATGTCTTTTTAAATTTTTTACTCTAGTAATTATGAAATTGTTTAAAATTAACAGAATGAGAGATTGATATTAGCGTTGGAAGAACAGAGGAAGCAGCAAGTAGCAGTTTTAATGAAGAAATACGAGTCGAAATCGCGTTTATTACTGATACAAAAAGAAGAAGAAATTGCAAAAGCCTCCAACACAAGGATGGAACTTGAGAATTTCTTGAAAAATATGGAAATTGAGAAAGAAGCATGGCAGACACTGGCCCACGAAAACGAATCCAAGGTTGCATCATTGAACGGAATAATTCAACGTGCTGAATCTGCTGTTTGTTTTTCTTCCGCTCAAGATGCAGCAGCAGAATCATGTTGCTCAAACAACATTCAACAAAATAATAACAGTAAATTGATGTGTAAATGCTGCAATTCTCGAAATTCGTGCGTAGTTATGCTGCCGTGTAGGCATATGTGTTGTTGCCAAGATTGTGACCTTTTTCTTGATTCATGCCCTCTCTGTAGAATGCCCAAGAAAGCTACCATACACGCATTAATTTAATCCTTTCTTTTCTTTTATACACAGACCACCACTAATGTTTCTTTTATTCAAATGTCTTTTCTCTCATCTTCTCTATTTCATTTTCTAGGATGAATTTTTAATAATTTTGTACTAGTAGTATTTAATCACAGGAATAGTCACAATAATTGTCTCCAAAATATTATACACATTCAAAGTTTTTACATATTCTAATATAATTTTTTTTTTTTTTTGAAAAAGGAGGTAGAAGTGAATTTCACTCTGTTAAAAAAACTCTATTAGATTTGTTATATTTTGGTACTCTTTGACTGGTTTCTCCAAAATGCTAAATATTTCATATCAATACTTGTAATTGAACTTAAATGATATTCAAATCGACTAACCACCTACTTATTTTAAAGGTTAAAATTAATCCAAAATAACAATCACTAATTAACAAAATATATAGAGGCCTAGCTTCAATTTTTCTTTTTTTTTTTAACAAAATAGAATAAGGCCAAACATTTGGCGACCAATTGTAAAATCATATACTATATATATATATATATATTCCTTTTCCATTAATCATTATAAATCTTTACCCATATTATCAATAAGGAATTGAGTAAATTTTAAAAAATTGGTAGAATTGATAATAAAAATAAAAATAAAATACGCAAAATACATGTATGATAATTTATATAGCTTAAATGGTTGAGGTCTAGTGTTCAACTCTTACATCTAACAATTTTCACATATATTTTTTTTTTAATTATAAAAGTGCATGTTGAAAATAAGGAAATGTGTAACATGCAATTTACAATTTTTTAGCATGTTATTTTGCAATATTTGCAATAATAATTTCAGTTATAATGACATACACTTGTTAGTGATGTTATGTTACATATATTTTGTTGCACTTTTCAGTTGTAGTGACTTACTATTTTCAACAATATTTTTTAGTTATATTGACTTCCACTTTTTAGTAATGTTATGCTACACATTTTAGTTATATTTAGTTGCACTTTTCAGTTGTAGTGACTTACAATTTTCAACAATATGTTCAGTTATAGTGACTTACACTTTTTAGTAATATTATGTTACACTTTTTACTCGTAATTTGTTACACTTTTCAATTATAATAACTTACATTTTTCATTAAAATATTGTGTTGCACTTTTCAAGTATATTGACATGCACTTTTTAATAATATTGTGTTGCACTTTCTAGTTATACTAACTTGCATTTTCTAGTTATAATGACTTATACTTTTCATTAAAAGTTGTGTTGCACTTTTCAATTATAGTGACTTACACTTTTTAATAAAAAAATATGTTACACTTTTTAGTAATATTGACTTACACTTTTCAACACACACAATTTCGAAAAAAAAATATCAATAAAAAAAATTACAAAAAAAAAAATAATAATAAAAAAAAAATAACCAAGTTAAAAAATTTATTCACAATATTTTTGAATATTTAAGATTCAAGTCAACTTAATTCCTTATAAGGAATTGATTCTATATAAGACCAATCTCAATATAATTATAATGCAATGACATTAGCTGAGTCATGTATTAGTAAAATATTAGTATCTCCCAAAATCACGTTATGAATGGTAATTAATTAATTATATTTGTCATCGGTTAATTACAGTATAATGTTTCAAATCCACGGATATGTATTGCGTAAATCTTCCCAAACATGGAGTATATTTCAATTTTAAGTATGTATCACGTACGTAATACTCATCCTTCTTATAAAAAGAAAAATTGATGCCTCAAATTATATTAATTATTTATTAATTTGGTAATAAAATAAACTCCACATTTTAATCACTCAAAATTGCATCATATATCATTACTTAATTACTTGACTTATTACTAATTAAAAGACTTGCATATATATATATATATACCCTCGATTTTATATCTTTTAATACTAATAAATAAAAGTTGGGCAATTCTTACGGTAGTCACATTTTACAAAGTGACTACGCAGTCACTTTGTCGAATCGCGACATATGGCGTCGTAACCGTAAAAACGACCTGCTACATGTCATACAGGTTTCAGTTATTTTTAGCATTATTTAAATTATATTTTGTTATTTAATATATTACACCCACTAATTTAATGAGTGCACACCCTAATCATATTTTTACTACAATTATCTGCACCCGCTAATTTAATGAATTCACCCCCTAATCATATTTTTACAACAATTATCTGCACCCGCTCATTTAATGAGTTCACCCCCAAATCATTTCTTTTTTACAACAGTTATCTACACCCGCTCATTCTATGAGTTCACCCCCAAATTATTTTTTACCACAATTATCTACACTCGCTCATTTTATGAGTTCACCCCCAAATTATTGTTTTACCACGGTTATCTGCACTCGCACATTTTATGAGTGCACCCCAAAATATTTTTTAAAAAATAATCACATTTAAAAGACTATATTATCCTTTTATTATTTTACACAAAATATAATAAAATAAACTCTAAAAAATCAATTCACAACCAAATCACCAATATTTTTTTTAAAAAAAAGGTAAAAATATAATTAATAAAAACTATCGAAATTAGCCACAAATCTCAATTTTTTTCTCTTTAATTTTTCTTCCCCCTCCTCTTTTTCTTTTTTCTTCCCATTTTCAATTTTTTTTTCAAATTTTTTATTTCCTTGTTTGTTTTTTCTTTTCCTTTTTTAATTTTCCCGTCTTTCTTTTCCATTTTTTGCATGTGTATTTTTTAAATTTTAATACAAAATAATATTATAGGTATAATTTTATTAAAGTCGATCGGCGGTGCACCTAAATTTTAATTTTAATTTGATGAGTAAAGGACCTGCCGGAAATCCATGCATGTCGGCGGGTGACCCAGCCACCACCATGCCCGACCACCCCCTCGACGGCGACGACGGCGCTTCGGTCTCGGCCGCTGAAGCCCGAGACCCCTCCTCGAATCGCAATCGCGATTCTTCCATAACAATCGACATAATCTTCCATCTCGGCCACGATCCATGGCGGCCGAAATCCTCTCCTCATTTCGACCACCGACGCGACTGCTTCGATCAATCTCCCTTGCGTTCGCGATCCAGGAGCTTCTCCTACATCAACGGCGCTCGCCTACAACACTCAGATCGACGCTGCCTCTCTCTCGTCGTTCATCTCTGTCCAAATTGAAGCTACATTGCTTCATCCGTCTTCTTCACCCTGCTCCTGCGCAGCCTCTTCCTCCGGCTGACGACGGCCCGACGGAGGACTGTGAGTATGTTGCTGATGGATCTCTGACCGGACGACACTCGGAGCCGGTGACCTTGCTGATGAAATCCCAAGCGACGACTACTGACCTATTAATACACTAGTTATTGATTGCGGTATTACTATTAATACACTATTGAATTAATATTAATGATTATTGATTATTAATTGTGGTATTACTGATTATGTGAAATTATTTATTACTGATTATTATTATTTTTATGGTATTACATATTATTGTTTATGGTATTACTGATAATTGTTTTTGGTATTATTGAATATAATTAGATTTGTGGAATTATTTGTTATTGTATGAGATATTACTATTCAATGTTCATGGTATTACTACTTACTGTTCATGGTATTACTGATAATTATTTTTTGTATTATTGAATATAATTAGATGTGTGAAATAATTTGTTATTGTATAAAATTTTACTGATTAATATTAATGGTATTACTGATTAATGTTCGTGGTATTACTAATTATTGTTAATGGTATTACTGATTACTGTTTATGGTATTACTGGTTATTACTTGTTGTATTACCGACTACTCCCTCCTTCCTATTGAAAGCTACCCAACTTTCCTTATTCGTTTGTCCCAATGAAAGTTACTCATTCCCTTTTTGCCAAACTATTCTCTCTCACATTTCATTATATTCTTCTCTCTCTCAATCACATCACCTCTCATACATCCACTTATTATATCATATTTTTTAACCTCTGTGTCTGAAGCTCATGAGGAGCTTTCACTGGGACGGAGATATTATAATAAAATCATACATATAATATTATTTTGTATTAAAACTAAAAAATATACTAATGAAAAAAAAGTAGGAAACAAAAAAAACGAAGAAATAAAAAGTTTGGAATAAAAATTGAAAATGGGAAGAAAAATTAAAAAGAAAAAAAAATTGATATTTGTGCCTAATCTCGATGGTTTTTTTTAATTATGTTTTTACAATTTTTTTTCTAAAAATATGAGTGATTTGGTGGTGAATCGACGGTAACTCGGCAATGACTCGGTTGTAGATTGTAAATGTATAAATTAGGGTTGATTTTATTATATTTTGTGTTAATTAATAAAAAAATAATATAGTCTTTTAAATGTAATTATTTTTAAAAAAAAAATTGGGGTGAACTCATAAAATGAGCGGGTGCAGATAATTGTGGTATAAAAATAATTTGGGGGTGAACTCATAAAATGAGCGGGTGTAGATAACTGTTGTAAAAAAGAAATGATTTGGGGGTGAACTCATAAAATGAATGGGTGCAGATAACTATGGTAAAAAATGCTTTGGGTGAACTCATTAAATGAATGAGTGCAGATAACTATGGTAAAAAATGATTTGGGGTGAACTCATAAAATTAGCGGGTGTAGATAATTGTTGTAATAAATTCTTTTATTGTATAAGGATAAAAATGTAAATTTACAATAATATATTTTAATTAATTTAATTTAATAGAAAATACAAATTTATGACACATTACGACATATTACGACATATTACGACAATACATATCGTAAAATTTACAAAAAGGTAATAGGTCATCAAATCTAAACCTTTAGATTAGATTTTTAATGGCTTAGATTAACTGACTACGGTAGTTATTACGACACGTTAAGACATCCTGACTACATATAGAAGGTCCCATAAAAGTTGGGCTATTCCAATTCTTACATTAGTCAAATTTTACAAAGTGACTACATAGTCACTTTGTCGAATCGCGCCACGTGGCGTCGTATACGTCGTAACGATCTGCTACCTATTATACAGGTTTTAGTTATTTAAATCATTTTTTAAATTATATTTTATTATTTACTATATTACCCTTCTTTAATTTAAATTACATTAAATAAAATATACCGATTAAATAAAATTACTATCCTACCCTTTTAATATAAATTTTATTATTTTAAAAATGAAATAAACCTAAAAAACAATTAAATTTATTAAATAAATCTAAAATTTCAATTGATGAAGAAAACGGGGATTAGGGGTACTTTTTTCTCCCTCAATCGCAAATTTGTGCTTTCTCCCCCCCCCCAAATCGGCTCAGATCAAGTTTCGGTGGCTACTGCTCTCCGGCAACGATTCAGACGCAGCAATCCCTATGGTGGTGGCGCTAGGCCTGTGGAGAGTGTCGCTTATTTTTTTTTTTTTTTTTTTTCAGAAGTTGGAAATTTGAAAGATGAGAGTGACAAGAATCCGACGAAGACGAAAGAACTGTAAATTTGTGAAAAATAAAATAAATTTGAATTAATACTTTTAAATTAAAAAGATGTATATTAATCATTAATGTTATAATAATTATTAAATTTAAATAAAGATAATATAATATTTTAAAGGATAAAAATGTAATTTTACAATAATATATTTTAATTAAATAGAAAATACAAATTCATGATACATTACGACACATACGATGAACACATATCGTAAAATATACAAAAGGTAATCGGTCATCAAGTTTAAGTTTTTAGATTAGATTTTTAATGACTTAGATTAACTGACTACGGTAGTCATTACGACACCCTAACTACATGTAGGAGGTCCCATAAAAGTTTACATTAAACTATAGGTAAATAGTAAATGTTGAGTAGGAAGTATGTTTATTATAAATATAATTCGGAATACTCAAACTTTATAGTATTTTATTTTGTAATTTAATTAAGCTTATGATGAATAAGCTTAGGAAATTAATAATATACTAGATTTGAGTCGCATAAGAGGTAGTAGGTAGTAGGATGAGAAAGCAATTTAGGATAAAAGGGTTGTTTGGGTATATAGGATGAATAAGGGATAAAAGTCAATTTAGTCCCGTAACTTTTTACCTTTTTTGAAATGGTCTCAAAATAGTTAAATGTATCAATTTAGTCTCAATTTTTCGAAATTTGTTTTGTTTTGGTCCCATTTTCGCCGGAAAGATGACTGTACATTTGTATTCCGCCGGAAAATGCTGAGTGTATAAATAAAAAATAATTTTGAATTATTTTAAAATCCAAAATACATGTCATTATTTTATAAAAAAATTATTATATTATATTATTAAATTAAAATTAATTATTTCTGAAACATAAAAACTATATATCCCAGTTATCTTCCCCAAATTGCATAATTAATCATAATGAGTAAGCAGCGGAGCAATAAATTGAATGATGTAACAAAATTTATTTAAAGAACAGAATAATTAATCATAATTGATGTATCTGTGATCGTTTGAATAAGCAACTTCAATTGGTTTTAGTTAACTTTCTACAGAAAAATTGTTAATAGCAGAAAAAGAGAAATAAAGAACCTCTTCGCCATCCTGCGACTCCACGGCACACTGAAATTCGGCCTCGAGGACTTTGACGAGTGACTCATCCGACTTCGGCTTGGTGGAGTAGCGGTGGAGCAGCGAGGGAAATTGCATCCGCGAGAGCTCGCGTGAGGGCTGATTGACGGCGGCGAAGATGGCAGAGCTCCGGCTGTGGTGTAGGTACCTTTGACTTTCGGCGGAAGCCCTGATGGCCAAAGGTTAGAGAATCTCTCTCCTGGAGGTGGGGCGGCGTAGCTATTCTGCGAACGCCGGATGTTCGGCTGCCGATTACTCCGATCGAGATTCCGGCCTTTTTTCCTCCGTTCATGCCGCCTGAAATTGAATCATCCTCCGTGGTCAAATCGTCAAATCACCAGCAGTCGTTCGAACATCGTATTCGTGGCCGACATCTGCAGCCACATCTGGTGCCGGAGACGAAGAGATGTTATCTGCAGCAGCCACATCTGGCGCCGGAGACGGAGAGATGTTGTCTTCCGCCGGAGAAGGAGAGAGATCTGATGGAGGAGGCGACGGGGGGAATGAGCAAAGGGGAAGGTGAGATAACTCCCGGCGACGGAGAAGGGGAATCGCTTCCGGTTACAGAGAAGGGAGACAACTTCCGGCAGTTATTGTATCATTGCCTTTTTTTTATGTTTCTGAAATAATTAATTTTAGTTAAATAATATAATAATTTTATTTTTATAAAATAATGACATGGATTTTAGACTTTAAAATAATTCAAAATTATTTTTTATTTATACAGTCAGCACTTTCCGGCGGAATACAACTGTCCAGTCATCTTTCCGGCGAAAATGGGACCAAAACAAAACAAATTTTGAAAAATTGAGACTAAATTGGTACATTTAATTTTTTTGGGACCATTTCAGAAAAGGTTAAAAGTTACGGGACTAAATTGACTTTTTTCCCGGATGAATAATAAGTAATGAATATTTGGGTGTGAGGTGAATTTCTTGATTGTGGCCTAGCGAGCTACTACAACTACAAGCATTGTTGAGTTGAAAATTACTTACTCCATAATTTAATTAATTTTTGTTTGTTAGAATCCAACACAATACATACTAGGAGTAGTAGTAGGAGGTGTTTGGTCGGCACACCTACATTAGATATATAATTAGATCGCCTCTTATTTGTCACCATCATCAACATATTTATATGACTACTACTTTAATTTCTTTACCTTCTCCATCGCCTCTTGTAGATGAGTCTCTTATCATCATGTTTCTACTTCTTTCAAACATAACCCCTTTTTTCATCCTAATTAATTAATTAATTGACAAACCCTATTACGGCCTCGAGGCCCAGGAAAGGTCCCGACCCATCTAATATGACCTACAATTGGGGTATCAACTAACATGGGCCCTACTTATCATAGTATGAGTCTTAATCACATAATTTACACATAATTAAAGGAATAAATGGACGAATAACATGTAATAATATTACCCGTATATCCCACGTGTCATTATCTCATGGAACGACACATTTTAGCTGCATCAAACTCATTAATAATTACTTAGATAATAATAGTTTTCAAAATTCTACAAGAATCATAAAGTAATTAATTAAGGGTATAGTAAAATGTTAATTTTTTTTTTTAATATGTGTACATAAGCTTAGCTTAGGATGACATATATTTTGAATAGAAGAGAGTATTATAGTAGTAGGCAAAGACGATGATAAATTCAAATATTAATTTTTTATAAGCTCTCCTCACACGCACGCATTCACACCCTTTGAGAGCCCTCCGACGATATATAACTTATAGACAACTTTCCACGTCTCGTCTTCAGCCTGTTAAGAATCAAAGAAAAACAGAGCATAGCGCATTGAAATTGGTTATATCTTATTGAATGAATTGATTCAGCGCACACGGCCAGCAATACATGATATATATACACAAAGGGCACAGGCCCATGAAGCAAGTAATTAATTAAGTGTGGGCCAAAATATATAAGTGGGCCGAAATAACAAAACACCAGAAATAATAAAACACCAACTCTAATACTCCCCCTCAAGTTGGAACGTGAAGATCTCGAACGCCCAACTTGCCACGAAGAAATTGAAAACGATCAGCACCAAGAGCCTTTGTAAAGATGTCAGCAACTTGATTTTCAGTAGAGATTTTACAAGGTTGAATAGTTCCATTCACGACCTTTTCACGAACAAAGTAGCAATCCATCTCAACATGTTTGGTTCGCTCATGAAACACGGGATTGACAGCAATGTGACGAGCTGCTTGGTTATCGCAGAAGAGTGACGTGGGACGGCTCAAAAATACATCGAAGTCGCGTAGAAGCCACCGTAACCAAACAATTTCACAAACAGTTGTCGCCATGGCCCGATACTCAGCTTCGGCCGAAGACCGAGAAACAACAGACTGTTTCTTGGTGCGCCAAGAAACGGGCGAACCACCAAGGGTAATACGTAGACGAGCGACGCGTAAACGGGCACCCCGCCCAATCAGCGTCACAATATCCACTCAAATCGAACCCATCATCGGCTGCAAGTAGAATCCCTTGACCTGGGGCGTCTTTTAAATACCGCAACACTCGCTCAGCTGCTGCCATATGGGTCACACGAGGTTGCCCAAGGAATTGGCTAAGTTGGCTTACCGGATACACGATGTCGGGTCGTGTGACTGTGAGGTACAACAACCGACCAATCAAACGCCTATAACGTCCAGCTTCAATCAAAGGGTTGTTATCATCAGGCGTGAGCTTCAAATTTTGTTCCATGGGAAACTTGCATGGGCGACCTCCCTGAAGCCCACTTTCTTTCAAGATGTCTAGTGCATACTTACGTTGACTCAAGACGAAACCTTTGGGGGAACGGGCAACCTCAATGCCTAAGAAATACTTTAGTGGACCAAGATTCTTAATACTGAACTTCTCATCCAAAAATTGTTTCACGTATTTAATGTTAGCAACGTTGTTTCCGGCAAGTAAAACATTGTCGACGTAGATCAATGCGGAAACGTATGTGGACTCTTTGCGGAATACAAATAAGGAGTGGTCCGCGCGTGATTGGCGGAAACCAATGGAAATGAGGGCTTGAGTGAATTTCTCGTACCAATTCCGAGATGCCTGACGAAGTCCATAAAGGGATTTTTGCAGCTTACAAACTCGGGTGTCACCCTCCTTGGCAAAACCCCGAGGAATACTCATATACACATTTTCATGTAAGTCACCATGTAGGAATGCATTGTTGACGTCCAATTGATGGACCTCCCAGTAACGTTTTGCAGCAATAGTTAACAAACACCTAACTGTCACCAACTTTGCGACGGGAGCGAATGTTTCATGGAAATCAACCCCTTCAATTTGAGTGAACCCCTTTGCAACCAAACGCGCCTTGTATCTCTCTACATCACCATTTGGTTTGTATTTTATTTTGTAAACCCACTTAGAACCAACGACCTTCTTTCCGGGAGGTAACGAAGTTAGTGTCCAAGTGCCATTTTGTTCCAAGGCACGAATTTCTTTGGCCATCGCCTCACGCCATAAAGGGTCTCGAATAGCCTGGAAAAAATGTTTTGGCTCATCACGTGTTGTGATGGCCGCTAAGAAAGCTTTGTGAGCCAATGAAAATTTATCGTACGATACATATCGAGATAAAGGGTGTACCGTCGAGCAAGTTGAGTTGACAGTGGGTTGTGCATGATCTACCGAAGGGGGAAGGTCGGTGATGTAAGCATCCAAGTGTTTAGGTTGCTTCTTGATTCTTTCACTAACTCGCTGACTATGAACTGAATGGCCAGGTGGGGCATTGGCCAACAAATCGACGTCGATTGTCTGTTGAGAAGGCGGGGTTGTCTCGGATGGTTCAGTTCGCACAGCCCGTTGAGCAGGCGAGGTTGTGTCGGCCAGATCAGGCGAGGGTAGTTCAACTTGTTGTTCGTCCGTATGAGTCCTCTCTACTCGAGGGCGAACAAAAGGACGCGACCAGGCCGACACCGGTTGTGACGAGAAGGACGGTTCCCGAACTCGAGCGCGGGCCGTATCTATGGCAGCGGAAAAATCCAGATTGTCGCCTCCTCGAAACGGGAACATATCTTCAACAAAAGTAACATCCCGTGAGGTGTAAAACTTACGAGTGTTTAAGTCAAATACTTTGTAGGCTTTCTGTCCTGCTGGGTAACCCACAAAAACACATGCACTCCCACGTTCCCCAAATTTGTCCTTGTGACGATTCTCATGGGCATACACAAGACATCCGAAAACCCTAAGGTGATCATACGAGGGTTTCTTGCCAAATAGTCTCTCAAACGGGGTCTGATTTGATATTACGGGGGACGGAAGTCGGTTTATAATATAAACAGCTGTGAGAACACACACACCCCAAAATTCAATTGGCAATCCCGACTCAAATCGAAGTGCTCGTGCCACCTCCAAAATATGTCGATGTTTCCGCTCTACTACGCCATTTTGTTGCGGAGTATCCGTGCATGAACTTTCCAATAAAATTCCATTAGCGTGATAGTAATCGAGCAAGGTAGACGATCGAAATTCTACACCATTATCCGATCGTACCCTTTTAACAAACACTCCAAATTGATTTTTAATCATGTTATAAAATCGAATCAATTGCATCACAACATCTGATTTTCGTTGAACAAGAAAGATCCAAACACCTCTGCTAAAATCATCCACAATTGACAGAAAGTAACGAGCACCAGTGAATGTATCGCACCTATATGGTCCCCAAATATCACAATGGATCAACTCAAAACAATTCAAAGTCTTACTAACACTACTGGGAAAGGGCAAACGTGTTTGTTTCGCTCGTATACAAGAATCACAAAAATTATTGTTCTTTGTATAATTGTTCAACGAATTAATCTGCTGTAGTTTTTCATCTGAGGCATGTCCCAATCGTCTGTGCCACAAATTCAAGTCTCCTACCACTGCTAGAACTGCCCCTTCAGTTTTCCAAGGCTCTAAATAATATAGACCGTTACAGAAACTAGCCACTCCAATTAGCTTTCTCGAGGGTAAGGCTTGCAATATGTAGAAATCGCGAAAGAAGGTGAAAACACAATTCATATCACGTGCAAGACGACTAACGGAAAGTAAATTGCAATGAAATTGCGGTATGAATAAAACACGCTTCAAAATCAGTCCATTGCCAAGGTCGGCCCGTCCAACCGAATGCACAGGAATAACATCACCGTTAGGTATTTTGACGGATGGTTCCACACTGGATTGAGTAACACTAAATAGCATGTCATCCCGACATGTAATATGTTCCGTTGCTCCGGAATCTATGATCCAAGCCTTTGAAAAGATTGACGACGTACCTGCCATATTGGCCAAAATCTCGACCAAAGATTCTGCCCCATCACCATTCTTGCCTTCGTCCATCGCGAAGGGAGCAGGGAAGGCGACTCCGTCAATTGATAAAGAAATCTGAAATTTCAGAATCTTGAAGCGGTTATGCGGAATGAACCCGCTCTGATACCATGTTAAGAATCAAAGAAAAACAGAGCATAGCGCATTGAAATTGGTTATATCTTATTGAATGAATTGATTCAGCGCACACGGCCAGCAATACATGATATATATACACAAAGGGCACAGGCCCATGAAGCAAGTAATTAATTAAGTGTGGGTCAAAATATATAAGTGGGCCGAAATAACAAAACACCAGAAATAATAAAACACCAACTCTAATACAGCCCACGTTTTCCTTCTTGATCAAGCCGATCCGAGTCTAACAGTTCTACCAGTAAGGTCATGTTTGATAGCAAAGATGATTAAACTAAGATTAGGATGATATCTAAACTTTATACATTTTAAAGCATAATCTACCCTTAATCTAAGTTATCAAACAACCAATAAAAATGAGATGAAGTTAATCTAGATTTAATCTAAGCTATCAAACATGGTCTAAGGAAGGAAGAGCTAATCAAGGGTCTTTCTTCGATCGTTAGCTACACCCGCGTTAACCTGCCCTGCCACTCACTCGCCGTTGACCCGCGTTAACCTGCCCTGCCACTCACTCGCCGTTGAAGGCTCATATCGTTCCCCTTGAGGTAGCACGTACCGAAGTTTGTAAAATGACAGAAAAAGCATATATAGTTGAAAGTACGTTGAAAGCAAGCGTGAAGCATTAAACAAGGTTCCTTGCTTTCTCATTTCTTTCGTCCGCCAACTCTTTGTTTATAAATTCTCCACTGTTTAGTATAGTAGCAGTTGGGCCTTCACTATGAGCCCAATTTTCTCTACCTTTTTTACACAACCAAACACATATCTATCTATCTATTCAAATTTTATTCTTTTCCTTTCTTATTAAATCGATTTACTACTTTATTCCTCTCAAAAAAAAAATAAAAAAATTATTGGTTGAACTACAAATCAAAATCCATATCAAACTAAAAATTAAATTGAGTAGACACAAATATTCTAGTCCTGAAAGCAAAAGTATGTAATAAAATAAATGTAAAGCATCAAAATAATAGATATTTCCTGTTCAAGTTTATTACTGTACTACTAAATGGGCCTTAAAATGAAATTTAGTGTTTTTATAGAAGGGGTTTGACTATATGCACCTCCATTTCGGAGAGATGCACTCCCCCTTTTAATTTATTAATTAAATAATAATATAAAATATCTAAAATACCCTTTAATTAAAATACTACTATTAAATGGACCCCTACTTCTATCTGCACCCCTACTTAACATTTAAGCTCTGCAACAACTGCCACCACTTTGTGCCATTGCCGGCACCACCACCACAATTTAAAAATATCTCCGATTTTTTTTTTTCGACAAACCAGTGTCGACCGTATACACTCTCGTCGACAACAATTTATCGACGAGATTATATATGGTCGACCTTCAAAGATCGACAAAAATTATTTTTTTTTTCAAAAAAAGAAATCGACACTGTATTATCGACGGTATAAATTTCCGTCGACAACGATTTATCGACGAAAATGTATATGATCGACATTCAAAGGTCGGAAAAAAAAATCGATCATAAATGGTTGATCATATGCACTCTCGTCGACAAATTGTTCTTGACGAGAGTGTATATGATCGACCATAAAAAAAAAAAAAGGAAAAACAAATTACTGAACAAAAAAAAAATAGAAAAAAGAAAAAAAAATTACCTGGGGATGGGGACGGTGGCGGAGGCCGCGGCAGATGGGGGCGATGGCGGATGTGGGCGGTGGAGGAGGCCGCGGCGGCGGAGGAGGGGGGGCGCGATGATTGAAGAGAAAACGAAAAAAAAAACACAGACAAAATAAAAAAAAAGGGGGGGCAATGGGCCGCGGCGGCTGGGGCGAGGGCTACGGCCGGCGTCGGATGGACGGGGGAGAGGGAGCCCGGCCGCGACGGAGAGGGAGGAGGGGTGGCCGCGACGAGGAGAGGGAGAGGGAGGAGGAAAAATACAGAACAAAAAAAAAGAAGGGGAGAGGGCCGCAGCGGCTTTGGCGGGGGAGGGGTCACGGCGGCGGCGGACGGGGGGAGGGGTAGGCGCGACGGGGAGGGGGAGGAAAATCACAGAAAAGAAAAGAAAAGGGGGAAAGAGGCAGGGGCGAAGACGGATGTCGCTAGTGGGGCGACGGCGAGGTTGGGGAGGAAATGAGAGATGAAGATGAAGATGAAGGTATGAATTAGGGTTTTGATGTGTTAATTAGGTTTAGGGGAGGTGTGGGTAGTAATAGGAATTTATAGAGTAAAGGCCATTATTGACAATTAAGGGAGGGTGTGTCCAATTTTAGGGGTAGTGTATAAATCGGGGGAGTGCATCTCTCCGAAATGGAGGTGCATATAGTCAAACCCTTATAGAAGGTGCTTTTGGGTGAATCTTTAAATGGGCTGGCTTAGTGACCAACCAATTAATTCAGGATTTCAGACCGTTTTACTGTCAAATTTTACTAATGGTAATAAAATACTGCGAATATGATGCTTTGCTTCCCCACCCCAGTGAAGGTTTCCTTTATTACTCTTTAACCCCCTATATTTTGATTATTTTAAAATTTGCCCATCCTTCTCAGATATTGAAACTTCAACAGCGTTGAATGTTGTTAATTCATCACGAAAGCGAATCCAGGACGATCAAGTCTGTTGATTGAAGAAGAAATTTACCGCGAAAACTGCCACAATTTTTTCTGCAAATGGGGGATAAATCGAAACCTAGTACCTTGACGGTTTACCTCTACGTTCCCAACATAATCGGTAAGTATTAATTACTTTTATTATACCCTTGATTTAACTCCTTGTAATCGATCCCGTGATGTTAATTTTTGGGCAGGGTACGTAAGAATTCTAATGAATTGCTATGCCTTTGCGATTTGCTTTAAGGACAAATATCTTTTCTCCATTTTGTATTTTATTAGGTAACTTTCCCGTCTTCTATCCTTCAGTTTTTCTTTTAAAACATAATTCGATTAAGCGTGACTGTGAATCTGATGATGAGAGGTTTCGTGTTTCAGTTTTGTATGTGATGCATTGGATGGTTATTTTGCACGCAGATTGAATCAAGGTTAGGGTTTATGATTTTCTTGTCAGTTTGAATCAATATGAATTTATGCTTATCCGTATTCTACTGGATGGAATAAATTTAATTGGAAATTGGTTATTCATAATGTTGGTCTCTGATGGAGGTGGTAATAGCATTAGTTCAATTAATATATTGGACTAATTTCTGAAATCATACTTTGTTTTTCAGTTTCAACATTTGGTGCTGTGTTGGACATGGTTACAGACAGGTATCTGTTGATGTAATACTTTATTGCATGTCAGCTAAGTGTTTATTCTGTGCATATATATATGTGGTTACCTTAAATTTGCATGTTGATATATGTACTCACTTCCTTTTGCCCTTTCTTCACAAAGTTCATCTTGGCTGATCTGTTTTACATCCCAGGATAAGCACTGCTTGTCTGTTGGTTGTTCTATCGCAAGTTTATAGGTAATTTACGGTGAATTTATTTAATAATCATCTCTTGTGAAGAAGCACTGTCCCTGATCTAAATATTTTCCAGGCCTGGGTTGATTTTCTTGTCATTGCTTGCTCTAGATATTGCCAGCCATTGGTTGCAAATGTATAGGTATCTACTTTGTTACAATACTCTTCTTCATGTTCAATTTTGAATCTAGCAAAACCAGGTCTTCTTCCATGGTTTAAAACATTTGTACCTTGCAGTACCTTCTTGGTGGGCAAAAGTAGTCATAAGGATGTTAAAGATAGCAGCAGCTGGCTTTTCAGGCTTTATTATGGGAATAGGAAATTTATGGGTTACTGCTGTGTATCCTGTGAGGTGAATATAATTTCTACCAGAAATGACTATTTCATTTTCTTCTGTTACTTAATTCATCTGTTTGTTTCACAGGTTCTTTACATAATTTTGTTTCTTCTGGCAAAGAATCAGACTGAGAACCTTATCGAAGTAAGTCTCAGCTACTTTGATTGCATCATTTTTTGGGGAACATGATACAGTATTTATGGCTCTGTATTTTTCTCTCAGGTTCTAGTAAAGGCTGTTGATGCACAAAACTGGTTCTATTTGACTTTGCTTCCTCTGAGTGTGGTTGGATGGGCAATCAAGCAACTAGTTAACGTTATACAGGTAATGAATTAGCACCTCAATAATGGTGTTCCAATTGCTCTTTGCTAATCGTGCAGATGTTTCATTAGGCTTGTCACAACCTTGTAAATCCTCACATTAATGACTGAATAAGAAATACTAAAAACACAACTCATCCACTGCAAATATAACAATGAGTTGTTGAGCATCTCAGGATATGGCTTTCAAAAATTTTCTTGGATTTCAACATTATGCTTTCTACTTTTAACTGTATTCGAGATATTGGCGGTAAGGTTCCTTGGTTTTGCTATCTGTATCTGTCATATAAAAGTAAACTAAATATAATGTGTTTTCATTAATCTCAGTAGGTGTGCGTGTGTTTGCCTGTTCCGTTTTGCATTTCTCTTTGATTAAATGTAATCCTAGATTGAACTTGCTCATACTTTTTACTTTAACAGATGAAGACAGCTGCAGATGCATGCATATATTATGACATCGCCAAAAAGCGGTAGGAAGGAATGACTAGGTTGCTTGTTTTCTATGAACAATTGAAATTTCATTTTTTCTTTTTGAATTGGTGGAGCACATTCATGGACTAGCATTCAAGATTCGGATATGGAATCAGTAGCTGAAGCCTGTTGCTTAACCTTACCTTCAGAGGAGATGTTAAATCTTGATAAGTGCATGCGTCGAAAAGAGGATCATGCTTACTACAACTTCTATTTAGTCTTGTCTGAAATTCATCATGTTGGTTTCCGTGATCAAATTGTAAAGGATGCCTTGCTCATCGATTTGGATCGAATTAGGGTGAATTTAACTTGGAATTGTAGTTTCTTTTAGGTAGGTGTCACTGCTCTTGATATGTGTTCTGTTATGATATCCTCTGTTTTTCCTAATCTTTACTGTTTATTGAAATAGTCGGGTGATTTGGTTTTGAACAAAATTTTAAGGATAATACTTGGCAATAAATATAGATAGCCTAAGGGCAAAACAACCCTACTGTGACTTTGAAAATCATGAGCTACTTCTATTCTAGACAGAATAAGAATGATCAATAAAGACTGAATCCAAAAAATTGGGTAATTAGAAGAGCAAGGCCGAGAGCAATTGCTATGAGGGAAGATGCCCACGTGAGCTTCTCGGTAATCCTGGGGACTCTATCCTTGAGCGCCTCACTACACGAGCCTATAAAAACGGTATAGCTTCCCATAGCAATAACAGTCCCAAGAAGGAACATTATTAGAAATGCAGCACCAGCTAGTCGAGAGGGGAGAGCGAGTGCAGGTAAGATCATCATCAGAGCATCGGGCTGCAATCCGTGGACAATCCCTGTGGCAAAAGTAGCAAATCCAATCTTCTTCTTCTTGGAATCACATTCTTCTTCTTCTTCTTCTTCTTCTAGGGCAGCGGGGACCTCTGAAGCTTCCCTGATCCCCATTCCACCAATAACGAGGAGAGTGAAGCCCACGACTCTAGTCCCCCATGTCCTGATCACCTCAATATGAAGACGGTCCTTTAAAAGCAGGAAGAGTAAGCCAAACAAGAGCTGGCCAGCGTCATGACCGCATCCCCATAGAGCTCCCACGGCTGCACTTTCCATTTTTGTTCGGCCAATTGAAAGTGGGGCTAATGCAGCAAGATGGTCAGGACCGGAGAGTGTGTGTAAACAGCCGGCGAGGAAGCCTGTCCATGCACTGCTTAGTAACTCAGTTCGGACGAGACTAGTAGTAGTATTTCCCGTTTTGGCTGCTGCAGCCACAGATGGGTGGAAAATGAGTGCTGATAGTAATACCAGTACTGCCCCAGCATTAATCACCTGCAGTTTTATAGAATTAGATTTTGGTTTTATTATACCTAAGTACCCAACCAAGAATCAGCATGATCTTCCAACTAAACATCCCCTATCGTTATCCTATCCAACCAAGAAACATTGTACTAGTAAATAATAAATCCAACTTTATTTCTCCACAGTTAACAACAACAGATTACTAAAAATAGTGAGTAAAAGGAGGCATCACATCAGAATTGTTTCCTTAGAAATTCAAGTAACAAAAAATGTAATCCATTCCAACCTACCTTTTGGTGGCGAGAGAAGAATGAATTGGGGTGGGCATTTACTGGCGAATGTTGGGGGGAAAGAAAATGCGAGTGATTGAAAGAGCAAGAGAGCGGTGGGTTGAATCGAATAGTCGGTTGGGCGAGGAGTCTGGGAGATAGACAGGGTCGAGGAAAGAAGGTGGAATTGAGGTGGAGTTTGGTGGAAGGAATTGAATTGGAAAATATGAAGCTCTCCATTGTTGGACCAAATTCAGATTCAGGGGGTTTGAGAGAGAGGTTTAAGGTACAAGAACAACAAAGGATAGACTCTCTCTCTCTCTCTCTACCCTCGTTGCCAAATTTAACCCCTCTATTCGTTTTATTTATTTATTTATATATATGGTTTATTCAATTATGCATTTCTTATCATTCATTTCGAATGCTATTTTAACCCCTTCCTTCACTTTGTTGTATTTAACTTTTTCTCGAAAATACCTTAAATAACAAAAACTAGTTTATTTATTCTAATAGTTAGGGGAAATAGTGAAATTAAATAACAAAAACAAAGAGTTGTGGGCACATTATTTGAACATGGAAATGTTACCAATCATATTTGGGCCAAAGGTCAAAATTGTTAATTTTGGGCCGAATAGTGGGTACAAATAATTTAGGCCCAAATTGTGAAGGGAGAAGCCCGCTTACGCGACATGTCATCAACGCAACGTTTCTTGTGGCACACATAAACCCTAACTAAAAACCCTCAAATCCCAGATCCTTCATCCCTAAATTGTGTCGAAAATGGCGGCCCTAACAGCAAGATTCAAGGAGCTGATGAAAAAATATGGTAAGGTAGGATTGATAGTGCATTGCTCCGTCTCCGCGGTGTCAATTAGCGGCCTCTACATCGCGATTAAGAACAACGTTGATGTTGAATCGATGATCGAAAAGGTTGGATTGCCTAGCCTCGGAAAGAATAAGGATAGCGGAACCGCCGAACAAAATCCTGACGCTGCTGATCCGACCATCAAAACCGATCAGACCTTGAAAGAAAGGAATCGGACGGCAGAGCTCGCGGCCTCCGGCGGCGGTGCTTTGGCTTTGGCTGTGCTTTTAAATAAGGCGCTTTTCCCTGTTAGGGTTCCTATCACATTAGCTGTTACGCCACCCCTAGCGAGGTTTCTTGCCAGGCGAAATATCTTCAGTAAAAGTGTATGATTGATTGATTGATTAGTTTATCTTTTTCGTTTGTTTCATTTTGTGGCAAAAAAATAAACTTAGTAGTTACTAGCTAATCCTGTCTTGTCCCTTGGGGGAGGATGTGAATTCTGGGCTATAAACAGAAGATGTTGGTCATATTATAAACAAGCATCTTGCTAATAGAATTCTGCTGGCTGTGTACCAACTATTTGCTTGTATTGTAGAAAATATTCAAGGTTTGAGATGTGATTGATGTTCTTGTTATATACTCCATTAAGGTGGTTTTATTTTCCTATTGTGTTCCTTTCATCTGCACCTTCTTGCAAAAGTTTCAACTCTTAGCATGGTGTATGGTATTAGAAAACTGATTAGGCAGATTAAACTAGTTTGTGATTCGAAATGAGGAGATTGATATGAAGGTGTTATGTTTATTTTATTTACTACGAAAAAGTAGCTGTGGTTGTGGTTGATACTTGATAAGAAGTTGTGTTAACCCAAAAAAAAAAAATGTCTGTTGTAATATCAAAGGTCCAATCTTCCAATAGATAGTTTGATTTTTTCTTGCACTGCACTTTTTATAAAGTGGTGTAGCAATCTTAATTTTGATGGTATTAAATGAAACTGCAGCAAATATGGATTTGAAGTAGTAAATCTTAGTTTTGAGCATATTTGGAATTGGAGTGAGAATAGATGATGAGACTGAAGTTGCATGATTGGTTTTGTAATGACTATTATTATGAGAATGAGATGATTACATTCATAATTGTAGGAATAGGAATAGGAATAGGATGAAATTCTTTCATCTAGATTCATAAGAATCAATCTTGTCTTTTAAGAATTGAGGTGTTATTGCCCTGGCATCATTTATCTTCTTCTCTTCATTGTTTCTCAACACAGGCTATTGCCATCTCATTTGAAATTTGTTGTAATATAAGTGTTTGCCTTCATTTTACATGGAGTAATATTTAAGAAAATTATGTGGCGTTGAAATTTCACAAATTATTAGAGGAGGTTTCATACATCATGCATACCATACTTGATGTGGAGCACAATAAGTTTATGATTCATATACCCTTTCATAAAAAATCTTACTTCTATTTCTTGTTAATAGGGATGGCAATGGGGCAGAGCAGGGCAGATAGTTAAATATCCAAATCTGCCCTGCGTTCATAAGTATCCGCCCTGCCCCGCGACCTGCTGCGGGGCAACATTTCGTGCCCTGCCCTGTGCAAGTCATTGCCCTGCCCTGCCCCATGCACTCCAAAAGTCCAAGTAAAACATGGAGATTAAATTAAATTAAACAATAAAATAATTATTAAAAATCCACAACTGAATTAAACATTAAAAATTTACTAAATCATATCCAAAATACTTAACAGCAAACAAATGTGTTTTGTGAAATTGTGATTTGAAGACAGTGAAAGAGTTGTGAAATTGTGATTTGAAGACAGTGAAAGAGTGAGCCGCGGGAAGGGCAGATTTTTATAATACATGGATTCATGCTTGCCCTGCGTGCGGGGCGGGGCAGATTTGCCCTGTTTTAAGGATGGGGCAGGGCAGAGCGGATCTAAACCTCTCAGAGCAAGGCGGGTCGACCTCGGGGCAGATCATTTTGCCATCCCTACTTTCTCAGAGCAGGGCGGGTCGACCTCGGGGCAGATCATTTTGCCAACCCTACTTGTTAATATGATTTGTCTCGTGCAAGTTTTGTCCCTTTTTAAAGATTTGCTTTTGATAATTGTGTTGTATTTATTAAACTAGTGATTCTCTAAATATTGATAAATTTTAACATGAAATTGTATAGTGTGAGATGAATTTTGATAAAAATTAAAATTAAATTTATCTTGTACTCCTACTATATCTTGATCTTTATTATATACATAATCACTCAAAATTCATATTTTAACAAATATATATATATATATATATATATATATATATATATTTATTTATTAAAATAAAGTAATAAATACATACATATATATGTATGCGTTTGAGTGTAGCTTTTTTTTTTTTTTTTGAAAAAGGCATAATTTTTTATTAATTATATAATAAATTTCACATGAATTAATTTTTTTATGAATAATTTTTATTTTATTTTTTTATTCAATAAAACTTATATAAACAAATGAAGGTATGAGCCAACCACATAAATTAATTTTTTCTATATACTTCTTTCGATAAAATTTATATAATTAAAAAACATCAACTCATATATATGACTTTTTAAAATAATAAAATTTATATTTTAGATATGATATTTATATTATATATGCAGTATGGATGTTAGTTTAAAGATGATAAAGAATGCTTAATTTGATACACATGCAACACATTAAAATAGTTTTAAAATGAAAAAAATAATAGTATTAAAATTTGAAGTTGTGGAAGAGTAATAAAAACATAGAAAAAATATGTTGAAATGCTTTGAACACTAACTATGAATTTGTTGGGTCATTAACGTAGTTGACACATTGTTAGCGAATTATATAAAAAATCTGCCTATTATTTGTCTATTTATTTATTTCCTTGTATATACTCCGTATTATACTATCAATTATTAAATTTAAAAAAAATATATGATAACTATGTTTAAATTTAATTATATATATATATTTCTAATTACCAAACATCTTTTCAATAAAAAATAATAGACATTCATTTATGTAAGTTACCTCGTTTTTTTTTTTTTTTGCAGAATTATGTCGGTTGCACCTTGGGATAACACACATTTTAAAAAATGTGTAATGAGTGATGTTTTGATGGATAATTTTGTTAAATTTTATGAATAAAATAAAGTAAAAGGTAGATTGAGTGTAAAATAATAATGTCATATTATATAGGTAAATATGTGTATATTTTGAGGATAAGGGTAATGAAAATATTTTATTTTATGAAGTGTGTAAATGAATATGTGACATCCATATATGATAAGTGTGCAAATTTATGTGAAACGAATGTAGTAGGAGTAATATTTAGTGGGTCGTTCTAAATAAAATTGTTCCAATAACATGTATTTTAACTTTTTAGGGCATGTTTGATAGCAAAGTTTGATTAGACTAAAGTTATGATGATATCTAGATTTTACTCCCTCCGTTCCACAATTACTTTCACACTTTCAATTTCGGGACGTTCCACAATAACTTTCACACCTTTGAAATGGAAAATTCTTTATAAACTTCAACATCCTCAATTTTACACAAATGTTATTACTTTTTCTTCACATATATACAAAAGTCAACTCATTTTTTTTACTTTATACATAAAATCTTACAAAATTACCCCTCAAAAGTATAGATTTTAAAACATAATCTGCCTATAATCTAAGTTATCAAACAACATATAAGAGATTAGATGAAATTAATCTAAATGTAATTTAAACTATCAAACATAGCCATATTAAATTTGTTAAAAAATAAATAAAAAATCTGCAATTGCTGGAGTGCAATGCCAACCAAAAATAATTTAATATTTAAAAAATCAAAACATATGGAGTAATTCTCAACCGAAACTAATACTACTCCATGAATTGATTTTTTTTGTGGGAACAGTGCACAATAGGCATTGCAGGCTTGGGAGTTGGGACATCTTGGGTTGGGCAGCTAATTTTGACCGTACAGGGGTCTATAGCCTATATGCAGGCTAGTTAAAATTTCTAATTTGAGCAACTTGATTTTGGGCGGGAAAACAAAAAAGGAATACTATCCTATTATTATATATACTAGTAATTTATCCGTGCGATGCACGGTAGTATTTTGTGTTCAAATGTTCTCATTTTATTTTATTGAAAAGAATAATTTTAAAAAGATAATGTTAAAACTTAATTAAACAATTATATTTATAATGTTAAAACTTAATTAAACAATTATATTTTGTCAAATTCAATTTTTTATTAATGTTACTCCGTATTTAATTACTGTAAAATATAAAAATCAAATGACAAATATATACTCCAACTTAATGAATATATAACTTGGATTTTATATTTACAGTAAAAGCAATCTAACTAAATAAAACTTTATATATAACGTGTAACAAATAACAATTGAAATTATGCTCAATACATAGTTTTACAATTACATAAAACATAACTCTATCACAATGTGTGTAATTCCATTCTTCGGCTTCACTTGCACATATTTCTTGTTCCTCAATAGCTTCAATAGTGAAATAGCTACTCTCACAGGTATCATGTGCTGCATCGATTTCAATATTCATTAGACAACCATTAACCACAAAGAATTGGGCATGATGCTTTGTGTGTGTTCACTGCTATATTTTGGACTCAATACTCTCTTCTCGTTTTGAGCTCTCCCTGTATTTATTCAATCACAAAAAATAAGTCAAATACTTATCGACATCATCAAAAAGAAGCAAATGGTATTTCATGAAAAAAGATTATAATGTGACAGATCTTCAAAACACACAAAACATGACCAACATTAAATTCACAAAAAAAATCAGAAATGAAAATAGCATTCGAGACGGAATTTACAAATTAAGGATATCCAAGTAATGTTGAATCATGTAGAAAATAATATTTCCGGAACAAATTAAGTTGACACCATAAATCTCAAAGTTTTCCATAATGACCATAATTAATGTTCGTCATTTTTTTTATCAGCGCATCTTATTTATGTAGTGTATTATAGGCTTATAACAACTGATACAGACCATAGTAAAAAAATAAATTTACAACCCCATCTTATATTCCATGTCACCTAAAACCAAATTTTCATGTATATAAACCTAAAGATGCATATTGGTGGCCATAGTATATCACATGGCTGTGAAAAACTGTAACACAAATATAAGAATATTTGCTCCTTCTATTGCAAATATTAATTAGTTGCAGATATTAATAATCTCAATATAACTAAATTTCGGATAAACAACATGAAAATTTGGTTTTAGGTGACATGGGATATAAGATGGGGTTGTAAACCTAAATATGCATATTGGTGGCCATAGTAAATCACATGGCTGTGAAAAACTGTAACACAAATATAAGTATATTTGCTCCTTCTATTGCAAATGTTAATTAGTTGCAGATATTAATAATTTCAATATAACTAAATTTTGGATAAACAACAACTACAATACCAACAGGCATGTTGCATGAATAGATTAGGAATGATAGCAACTAAACTAATACCTTCAATTTAATTATACTGAGGCACAGAAACACACAATGATTTTAGGCCAGTAAGGGCTTCCAGGAGAACCCAGTGCTCTAATTGGAAAATGGTAAGCATACTAAAACTTCACAATTTGGATGGTAAAGACACCAACAAAAGAAAAGGCAAATAAATGTTGCAGCAATGGAGCTCTTAAAAATATCAATGGATAAATTAAGATAACATTCCATAAATGGTGTCCTTATACAATTGAATAAGACCGATATAAGCAACAACCACGCCTAATAAAACATGAAAACCAATCTCTTTAATTAGTAGAAACAATTTTAATTCCATAAAGTAGGAAGATAGTCATTGTACGGGCAGAATTTATGAAGATAACATGAAATGTGATGTGAATGCATATTTTCAGTTGTCATCAACCTCATTCAAAATTTCAATCATATTAATTAGTTGGACATCATTCGACAAAGTAATTTTGAGGGTAATTAATTACTACATGACATTAGGAATCATACCATTTCACATACATGACACTGTAAGAGTTATTTAGCATGAGTTTTGTGGATATTCGATTGGAGTCAATTAAAAAAATAGTATGACAAAAATTAGTAGGAATAAAAATAACAAAAAGAATGAAATAAAACTAACCTTGCCAAGGAAATTCAAAACAAAGATTTAGAAATCACAGATATCATGTGCCATATCATTTGTGTTCTCCACCAATTGGTTAAGTTGAGTAAACATCCAATTCTTGTATCCATATATATGAGACCACATGCAAAGAATGGACACAAAAATATCTATTCCAGAAATTAATAGATAAGATAATGACAAAGAAGAAAGCAATATCAGTCTAAAGAAAAATTGAACAACAAAATATGAAAGCAATACTTTATGCAGTACATATTCAAATAGTTATCACAACTTTTCAACTCACAGTGAATTTGGTGCTTTGCCCACAAAATGCAATTGATAACATTAAGCAGAACATGGTAAATAAAACTGCAGTTTGGGAGACCTTTGACTGCAGAAACTGTAAGAGAGTAGCACCATTTGTATGTTAATGTTAAAAATAGTGGCCACATTTTCGATACAAACACAATCATACATAAAATCGTAATATACTTCAAGCATAAACAAATACCAGTATAAAAGTTACAAAAAAAGGTATAATTATTGTACAACAAATATCACATTTTCAGCACCAGGCAGCTTGCTCAAGCACAAGACCACATTTTAGCTGAGAGAAAGAGGAGAGAGAAACTCAGCCAGAGGTTCATTGCCTTGTCTGCCCTTGTCCCTGGATTGAAAAAGGTATTTAATTACTTCTCTCTGTATATATCTCTCTAAATTTCATGCTAAAAATACAATCTTTAACATTCTTACAACATGCAGATGGACAAGGCCTCTGTTGTTGGTGATGCAATTAAGTACATGGAGCAACTTCAAGAAAAAGTGAAGACTCTTGAGGAGAAAAGTATGGGATCTGTGGTGTTTGTGAAGAGATATCAAGTGTCTTCTGAAGTGGAGAATTCTGTAATATCGGAGTCCTCGTCGTCGCTACCTGAAATCGAGGCAAGATTTTGTGATAAGGATGTGCTTATTAGCATCCATTGTGAGAAAACAAAAAGGGGGTGTTGGAGAGGTGTTTAGCTGAAATTGAGAAGCTCAATTTATCAGTTGTAAACAACAATTTCATGACTTTTGGACATTCTGCTCTCAACATAACAGTCATTGCTCAGGTGCTAACATTATTAATTCAATTCCCTCAGTTTTTAATTACACATATTTCATGTCCAAAATTTCTAATATTAATGATCTTGCAGAAAGATGGTGAATTCTATGTACTCAGAATTTGAATATGTATGAGGATTTTAATTCAGAATATTTCATATAATGCATAAATTGTATAATCATGTCCTGTAAGAAGTCCTATAGAAACATATTAATTTTGTGAAGGATGATAAACCTAAGTCCAGGAGTCTTACAATCCCAGGCGTGAAGATCTTCTCAGGCGTGGTCGTAGTGGGCGGGGACAAAGTTTTCTCCAACGTGGAAGCGATGATACGATTTGTACGGCGGTTCATCGCATGGCCGAATCTGACGGAGAAGGATGATGTTGACAGTTTCTTGAGTCATCTTAGAATGCAGATGTTGGAATTATTTCCCTGTGCCCAGAGGTTTGGCCATTGTCGATCGGAGAGAGACCATCCGTTTGGGAGGGTCTAGGGATAGTTTTGGCGGATTACGTGGATGGCCGATCATTGCAATTCGCAATTGATCAAAAGAGGAATGGTGAAATTTGGGGAAATCAAGGATTTGAGATTAATTGAATTAAGAATCATGGAGAGATGTTTCAAGGATTGGAAGAAAGGGTTTGACGGGAGTTGATGGGGAAGAGAACATGATAGAATTTACAAATAAGATAAATGAGAAGATGAAGCGTTTGGAGTTGGAGGGAGGAGTGGAATGATTGAGGCGTAATGTATAAGCTATAATAAATATGTACAGCTAGGTCCCACAATAGAAGTATTTTATTATTTCAGCTGTTTAGGCGGGAACTTCTTCAAGAAGTCACTATTGTATTATTATATATATATAGATATAGATTTATGCAAATATTCGTAAAAATTATACTCCCATCTGCTCATTCTCTAAGAACACGGTTAGTTTATGTATAAAATAAATAAAATAGAAGTATAATGGGATATTGTGAGGTACAACATGTGTTGCATTCCTAGTGTTCTAGTGTGTTGTACACTGGCTAACCCAATAAAGAAATTTTTTGTAAGGGGACGGGCAACCATGAGACAAGTACTTAGTACACCCACCAAATTTTATTGACAAAATTACCCTTAAGGGCGTACACCCTTTATATACAAACAAAGGGAACACACGTTTTTCCTCTTCTCACGATTGGAGGGGACAACGGTGGCCGATCGGGCGAGGCATCCGATTGATCCCATTTTATGCATGTTAGTTTAGTTTGAGCTCCAGCTTAGATCTGTTGTTTTTTTACCTTCCCGTTGTGTTTTGTTTATGCATGTTGTTTTTCTTCTCCCTAATGGGTTCCCCTTCTGTTTTGGGTGATTGTCCCCTGTTGTTGAGGGATTTTTCTCTCCGTTTTCGGGTTTTTCCCATGGTGGGCCTTGTTGTGCCGGTTGGAACTGGTAGTCCTTGGATCAAGGCTTTTGTGAGTTGGGAGGTTTGTGGCGCGAGTCGTTGTGTGCGACAATCTGTTCCTTCCTTCCCTGGAGCTGGTTTGCTATCTTCTTTGTTCACGGAGCTTCAAGGATGGCTGCTTGTGGATCCTTCTACTCTCTCACGATTGAGTTTGAAAAATTGGGTCTTTGGTAGAATTTTACTGAATTGATTTGGATAGGTGTGCGTGAAATGTAATTTATTTTCCTATCTGTAATTCTACCCTAAAAAAAAAATTAAAAAATAAATAAATGAAAGAAATAGAATAGAATGGAATGTTCTTCCAACTTCCAAGTTCCAAGTACACCCTCCTACGTCTGCTTCTCCACCTTTCACCCACCGACAGCCTTTAAATGAATTTGGAATGAAATTAAATAAAATTCGTTTTCGTGTTAAATGATAGTTAAGCGAAGGAAGTAACTCTTTTTCCCATTCAATTTTGCAGCAATAAATTATAGTACTCCTATAGTAATGAATAGAATTATTTGTTGAAATTTTTTGTAAACGTTTATATATAAAATAAATAAGACTGTTGAATTGATAGGATTCAAAATAGCATGAAGGATAAATTCAAGTGATGTAATTGAGAAAAAAAATATATTAATATGTCAAAAATAAAATAAAAAATTTACTGTGAAACATTTTGAAAAAGGTGAAAATATAAAAAATGAAATGGGTGAATTTAAAAATGGGAATTACTTGATTGGCAATTGCTTATGTGTACCAGTTACATGTATGTAACTGTCTATTTACCCTCCTTTTTTAATAAATCCACACTCCCTTTTTTTTTAGGCACTCCCTTCTTGGCACTTATGTGTACAAGTTACATACATGTAACTAAATCCAATTTTTTACATGGGTTATTAGTTATTTACCTTCTTTTTTATTAATTTCACCCCCAAATTTAAAAAAAAAAATACATGTAAAATATTATATTACCATTTTATCAATTAAATTAAAATACAACTCATTAAAATTATAATTATACACCGACTATCGATTCACCAATGAATCACCACGAAGTCAAATATTATTCTATTTTTTTAATTTTAAAAAAATAAATATAAAAACATAACGAATATTAAAAAAATATGAAACTCAAAAATAAAATTTCTAGTTTTTTTTTTTTCAAAAAACGACCAAAATTTAGGAAAAAAATACAAAAAAAATTGAAAAATAAAAACTAAACTAAAAAAATTCAATTTTTTTTCTAATTTGGGTATAAATGTATGAATATGACATGCTCACTTTCTAGCTTTAATCTGATTTATAATAACTAAGATTATTTTGTTATGTCTTCATTATTTCTAAAATGATATCTGGTTTGTTACAAGTTTTTTAAGGTTGTAGATTATTTTTTAAAACTAATTAATAATATAATCTAATTGAAAAATAAAATTTATATTTAACAACTTAAATGAGTTGAGAATTGAGGAAGAAACCAGCATAATTATTGCATCAGCTTTATTATTTTCTTTGGGGTCATCGGTTGATGTATTCATATGTTTATTGAGTGTGATCGTATCTATTAATTGAATTGTGTGTTCAGTGTGATTCATTCTCACTTTTGTTCTTCTTACTAGTTAGTTAATATCATTTTTTTAATATTGATGTATTAATTTGCATGGTATGCCTGGATTATAACTGTGTTAAGTTATGTATTTTTTGTTAAATATAAATATTAGTTTAAATACGATATAGTATTACTACGCCTATGGTATAGTACTAGTTAATATATTGTATAGTACTAGAGATTAATGTGGGTATAAAAATATTACGGAGTATTTAATATATGAACTATTACTATACAATATTTGAATTTATACTATACTATATTTGAACTAGTACCATAGAGTATGTGAACTAATATTATACAATATCTGAACTAATACTATACTATATTTGAACTATTACCATAAAGTATGTGAACTCGAAACTCGAAAAAATTAAAACATGTTCAAATATAAACTAATATTATACTGTATATGAACTAATATGTACAGTACTGCATATTAACTAATAATATATCATAATACTTAACAACGGTTATCATAACACTTATAAACTAAAAATTATATTTATAAAAAATTAAAATAAAGTGATTAAAAAATGAAAGTTCAAATGAAAAAATAATTAAACAATGTAAAACGAATCAAAATTTGTAAGGAATGAAGTAAAATTTTAAAAGGATAAGGTGAAAATTATACACCAATTAATTAAAGTAAAATAGTACGAATAAAATTGAACACTTGCCTAAGAGAGGTGAGAGTTTTATTTTTTAAAACAAATTATTATTATACTATTTAATACTTAAAAAAAACAATTAATATTATTTTTAAAATTTTCTTATTATACTTTAAAATTTTAGAATAATTATTTATGACATAAAAAGAAAGTGCGTTAAAAAAATTATCATTTGAAACACAAATGATAAACAGGAAGAAAAATAAATTTAAAAAATAATATTAAAAAGATAAATATAAATATCAATTGAGTAAAATAAAAAAATAAAATTTTAAAAAATTAATGGAGTATTATTTTTTAATGATAAAATTAAAAAAAATTAATTGAAGTAAAATAAAGGTACATGAAAAAATGTATGTGTTAAATTAATATTGTAAATGGGTCATGTGTTATTGGATTAGATATAGTAAATGGGTCATGTGTTATTTGTAATGGATTATTGGATTTGATATAGTAGTTACATATATTAGATTGGATATAGTAGTTACATATATTAGATTGGATATAGTAGTTACATACATGTAACTGGTACACAAGAGTGCAACTCTACTTGATTTTGCTAAATTAATTTAAATGAAATGGGTGAATTTAAAAATGAATTACTTGATTCAATATTTCTTAATTTGATGTGTCCTATGCTGAAATAAACAAACGGGATATTACAACAACAAATTTCATTCCCACACAAAAATATTGACTGCCCAGCAAGGGAGTAATCCACCCCAAATTAATAAAGAAAACAAAGAGGAATGATTAAAAAAAATCCTGCCAAAACCCAAAACTATCACAGTTTCTCAACAAAGTACTCAATTTTCTGTTTGTCAGATCACAAAATTTTGCAATTGGCCTTAAAGATTACTCCAACCAGATGTTCGGGCCGAAATGCATGCATTATGATATAAAATCAATCTTCCAGGTTAAAAGCGCATGGCAATGCCTTTAGGCTGATGATGTAGAATGAATTAATCCAATGGTAACGAAAGTTTGTTTTGAATAGAATACCTCCAAAACACTGCTACAACTATGTCGAATTGAGATGCTCGAATTCGTGGCAGTCTGCACCAACTTCCTTAAGAGCAGAGAATAGCTTCGGTACAACTTTAGCAAGCATGAGCTTGAAACCGACTGAGTTTGACTTAGGATTACTATCACTGCTAGAAGCATCCTTTGTGAGTGAGCCGATCAGGTGCCCTTTCATATAGGCATCACATGCTTTGAGAATATAGTGACCACGCTTTCTAAAATGCTCGCTCACAAGCTCTTCAAAATGCTGCAAACAATTGTTTGATTACTACGTTAAAACAAGATTAATCATGCTAACTAGATTAACAATAAGGTGATATGGACAAAAAAGAACAAGTAATTGTTGCCACAAAGATGTCCAAACAACAAGGCTGAAAAAGTGAAGTTTCGATACCTTTGGGGGCCTCCGCATCAGGCACATCATAGTCTTGCAGTTCAATAAAAATGTATTCTCATTGTAGGACAGCGAGTTTTTCTCTCCTTCAGCTGTTCCAACTTGCTTATCATAACCAGCTTCATTGAAATATGGTTTGGAATTCAATACTAGCCCCTGAAGTGAGACGAGTACTTGAAGAATGCTGGATGTTGTAGGATCCCAGATCTCGTTTCCTCTACCTGTCCACGTATTCAAAAGACTGAGGCAAACTTTTCCTTCTTCGTATAAATTTGGATTTATCCGCCACCCTCCAGAATGATAGTATGCAGACTGCAAAGGGAAAAAAGGTGGTTAAAGGAAAATCAAAAGAGGTTTAGGAAATTGCATTAGAAAAAAGAATACAGAGGTTTGTTTTCTCACTGGGGGAATATCTGGATATTCTGATGGAAGGTGAAAATCAAAAAAGAAAAGGCCATCCTGGTAAGGCGTCCCATAAGCTCCAACGATCACAGATCTCAAAAGATCCATTCTATCTTCATAGACTCGTACATATATACCCTCTGTTGAAACAGCAAATATGCTTTTAAAGACTGTTGTAGATATGTTTCAACATGATAACAAAAATTAACGAGGTGGAGAGCCAGGAAAATGGCAGGAGCATACCAGGCAAGTTATTTTGAAGGATATCCCAATCTTTTTGAACTTTCTTGAGCCACTTCCTGGCAGCGTTGTTCTGTAAAATTTGTACGAGGACCCGTTATTAGATTCCTCAGAGAAATAACGAAACAAGATATGCAAGTTGATAATGTCCAAAAGAGCAGTCAAGAGATAGCAGTCGAATTGATAACATACATAGTTGACAATTCTTGTCTGATACTATAGTATCCTGTATGAGAAACACTACTAACCTGTCCCTGTTCACCCAGAAAGTGATGGTCTAACGGATCTCGAACAATATCAAAGCTTCTGAATGTTGAACTAGATTCTTCACATGCTTCTGGAGTTTGCAAGTTACAGAGTGTCTCAGCAATTTCTAACAAATCAGAGTCGGCATCAGCAATATGTTCCTCCCCCTTACAATTAGTAGTTAACTTAGCAAGTTGATCCTCGATTTCATAAGTTTTTTGAGAGGTTGACCCATCATTAGATTCTCCATTCATGGTCAACTCATCTGGCTGAAGATCATCTCCATTTTTCATCTCCAAGTTCGATGGATCAGATTGTCTTCTTCCTCTTGAAAATATTCCAGAGGCTAGTCTGGTCATAAAACCGATTGCTGCCAGAGGAATTGATAGAGCTCCGTTCTTTTCAGAGTTTTCTGCAGGGATGTTGTTGTCTTCAATCTCGGGCCCACTCTCACCAGCATAGTCTGTACCATGTTCCTTGAATTCAAATAGGCACATAAACACACAAAAAGATCAATGTTTCTAATAAACCATTTGCTAGTAAAAATCACATTTGATGTCTACTTTTGGATACTAAAACTTTTTACTTTTACCAATAATGTTGCACTGTCGGTGAAGATAATCAATTAGCTAAGGTATTCCAATGTAATGCAATTTACCTCGGCATTACTGACATTGTCCATATCGTCTTCAACAGTTTCCCAGCTAGCGGCATCATCGCTGGCATCACTACCAGCTGCTACAGACTCATCATCATCCCGACCGACAACATATATTGCTTGAGGACCAACCTACAATAACAAAGTAGTATACTTTTAAGCCATAGTTAACCCCAACAAAAAGTGTTGTACAGAAGAAATTGAGTTTTTGTAAGAAAATAAATTACAAAAGTGCTGTACAAAAGAAATTGAATTTTAGTTAGAAAACAAATTATTACCGTGGATATCATTCCATCAGCCCATGTGACTTCTATGTCACCATCTCTCTGACCAGTGATGTTCCCGACCCAAGTGAGATCAGAAAATTCAGTAGATGTGTCATGAGCAGGAGAATCTTCTGTGGGATGAAGCATCTCGAGCTCCTTATCATGCTTCAGCTCAGCTGAATTACTAAGTGGCATATTTACAACAGCGTGTGCAAATGAATCCATTTTGACCGGTAAGGAAATTGGTGACAGCCGAACAACTACATCTCCATAACAATAGTCATAATCAGGGTGGCCCTCTAGCTCATACACACTTACCATTTCCTCGTTATCAAATTCTTTAGGGTCCTCTGCCCTGGCTACAGGCTTCAACCACCTGACACGAGCTGTACGGTCTTTGGCATTGACACTTTTTACAACCCCAACACGCCTAGGCTCCACAAAATCATCACTGTCAGCAGCTTTCTCCACTACGTACTGTTCTGCAACAAATTCATGATCCCCAGGGCTATCAATGGGAATTAAAGATGTGGAATTCAATCCCCGTTCTACAGTGCCATCCTGCCAAGCAACATCAACTTCTGTTTTGGTATTGATAATTAAAAGTGCCCTTTCAAAATTTTCTACTTTCTTCCGTACTTTTTTGTCTTTCCTAACTACCACTTTACGGATCTTCTTGCGATGAAGAGGCCAAGTTTCATGGGCAACTTCCTTTGAAGCTGGAGCTGAACTGTTGTATAATCTTTCTGCAGAAGTTTCACCATTTTTGCTCAAGGCAGCCTCAAAATCATTTTCCATCAATTTAGAGTCCTCGATTGAATTCTCTGTAGTGGTCACTTCTGCATCAGACTCATCACCTGTTTCAGTAGATTCATGTTCATCCTTAGTAGAACCATGAGAATCTTGTTTTGATGATCCCATATTCGATAGAGTTTCATGGGAAGGTGGCAGTAAGCACCAATCACCCAACTGCCAATTTGTATGCACAAAACAAGATAATAGTTTTAAGTTCTTAGGACTTTGTTCCTCAGCTGGGGTAGTAGCCGAGTCAGACCCATATCCAGCTGATGCAATCCAGTAAATAAACACTGATCCTACAGTAACTTTAGTCACCGTACCTTCCAGTCGATTGGCTTTCCATAATCCAGATAGCCACCGAGAATTCTTGAAAACTGATGAAGAGCTTGCCTTCACACGTTGACCAGGATAATATGGAAAATGTCCATCTTCAATGACATTCTTTCCAACTGGCTTAAGATGTAACGGGTCAGCTTTCATCACTTTGCAGACAGAACCATCATCAAGTTGGACGGTCACATTATCAAAAACATCTTCAATTCTACCTAGCCAGGGCCCAAGTATAACATGATCACCAACAGTGAAATCTCTAACGCGCTTTAGGTATCTTGATGGTTTATCTTTTAAAACAGAACCATCGTGAGTTAACAAGTCAACAGTAATGTTGACATCAACCACGGTCCCTATCTGACCGGTTGGATCAGAAGCTGCAGCCACATAATCCCCATGTAAAAAGCCTCTATCAATTACTTCCACGTCATTAGTACTTTCGGTTCTTTCAAACCCATCCATCCAAAGCACTCGAACTTGGTCTGTTGTGAGCGGGTTGTGCTTCGAGTCATTACTATCATCGGCATTCTCTCCAAACCCACTGTCATTTTCAAGATCGCCATTCTCATTAGAACCAGCCTCGCCATCTTTTTCATCATCTACCTCTTCCTCACCCTCATCATCAGTTATGCTGCTATCTGAATCTGAATCTGAGTCACCGGCAACTTCAGTCACTACCCCAATCTCAGATTTTGTTTTTCTCCTCACCACATCTTGTCTATAGATGTACGAGACATTTTGCAAATTCTTGAGGATCTCTCCAGGTTTATTTTCATAACTTAAGTTAGGATTACCAGATGAAGAATCACCTTTTGAGGTTCCCTTGCCATCAGTAGTTGTATATTCATTAGCATCCGAGAGATCAGATTGTTGCCCAGATTCCATCTGTTAAACACAAAAAAACAGCAATGTCATCAAGAACCTTTTTTTTTTTTAATAACAAAATCAGTTGATAAAGAATTAACTTCAACTCCACTATTAAACTGATAATGGCAATGCTGCCAAATATAGGTCAACTCTATCATAAGCCTATCAGAATCTCTTTTGCTTTGAAAGGAATTGGAAAAGTATTGTTACAAATACAATGCAATGGAAAATTTGTTATCAGAGTCAAATTCGCTATCCACCTTAACAGATCATCGCACACACTCTACGCCTAACTTAAAATCTCAAAATGGTTCCAAAATAGACAAAGTTATACTATAACTCCTCCATACCATGAATAAACTCAAACTTCCACCACTGGCAATTTCAAAAGACTCCCACACAACATCTCGAAATTACCACGGGTTACAGAAAAAATAAGTAAAAGAATAAGATTAGCACTTAAAATAAATAAAAAGAATAACAGATGTAAAAAATGAATTAAAAAGACTGGGAGGAATAAATCCCTAGACCAGCAGCTCCAAACTCATCATCCATCTAAAGTCATTACAGCTAAAGATGAGCTACCATATATAATGTGCTAAAACAAGATCAAAATAAGTTATTACACAGATATGAATGATTGAATTCACCATGAATCCAAAAGAAAGAAAACGAATAAAAAACGCGGCGATAAATATATCAATCAATTGCCCATCGATTGGACAGAAAAAGTTTATTGATTACCTTTGAAATCGAGCTCGCCCACGGAGAATTTTGGTAGATTGAAAATGGAATAACGAGCGGCTCTGTGAATTGATTCTATTAATAAATCGCAAAACAAAATTTGTTAATAGTATTAGTATATAGAGTTTGGGAAAGAAAAAAGGTCAGGTTCCGACGATTTATCACGCGCCGCTTATATGCTGAACTCAGGGGCATAGTTGACATTACGTGCCGTATAAGTATTTTTCTGATGTGTGCAGTGCAGTGCAGCCTGCGTGAAATCGAAATAAAAAATAAATCTCCTCTTTTTTTCTTTTTAAATCCCAATTATTACACCGGAAGAAATTATTTTATTATTTTGATTACATACATGAAACTTGTTGAAGTTTATATTCTAATTCTATTCTAATATCTATAATAATAATAATGAACAAGCAAAGTGAAATGCTTTACTAATACTATAGGAAAAGGAAAGGCATAGCTTCTACACGAAATTAGAAATGCCAAAAGAATTGGAGATAAATTCACCAATGATCCTCTAATTTTATCTGAATTCGTAAAAGGTCATGTAACTTTTTATTTTATTAATTTGATCTTAATTTTGATCCTTTTAGCACTACTTTCAGTTCCTGGACTTCGATTACAGTCCCCTGAGTCCAATTTCAGTCCTATCAATTTAATTTCAATCTCTTTAATCCAATTCAAATCTTACTTACTGGAATAGAACATGTGTATTTTACACACAATTTTTTTTAATGTATTTAACAAATCATCAGACACATAAGTTGTTTGGAGGACTAAAAATACATAAGATCAACTTAAAAATAATTTAAAATTATGAAAGACTAAATATTAAAATTTTAATTTTAGATGATAATTGCATATGTACACTCATGTATTTTTTTTTTAGTATTAATATATAATTGAATTTGATGTTTTAATTTGTTTCATTGAAATTAACTTGTATTGGATATATCACTTTTTTCGTTTAATTCAAATGAACACACGAAATTATATATTTAATTGTAGATAAATATTTGGTAAATAGAACATAAAAAATAAAATCAAGATTTTGATAAAATTATGTCTATTAGATTGTAAATATTTATTAAAAATTTATATTAAATATATCACTCTTATTTCTTAAAAATGACTTCACTACAAGAAAACTAATTTTTAGTGACAAAATCCTCTCAATATTAATGATGTCATTAAAGTCTTTTAGTTAGAGAAACTATAATAACAAGACTTTTGTCACTAAAAATTAATTTTCTTGTAGTGTTGTTAAAAATACATAAAATACACATGTTATATTCCCGTGTGAAGGATGAAATTAGATTAAAAGAATTTAAATTTGACATATTTGGCTGAAATTGGAATTCGAGGACTGAAACTGAACTTAAATGACCATAATTGGGACCAAAAGGATCAAAATTGAAACTAAAAAAACTAAAATTGATTAAATAAAAAGTTACGGGACCTTTTACGTTTATAGACTTATACAAAGTTACATGAATATTTATAAATTTATCTCAAAGAATTGTGACCTTCTATTTTAATTTTAGAATTCAAGCTTGTATTTAACAAGCAAATATTGAAATGCTATAGAATCGTGAGTTTTTATTTTTTTTCTTATTGTATAAAAACAAACTTCTTGTGTTCCAATTTTATAGTAATAAATATACGGCCACGGTTAAACAAACTCATGATTTTACTATACAATTTTTAAAAAAATAATACTCCAGTAATCAAAAGTAATAAGTTAAGAAACGAATATGGTGATTATGTTAAATGGTTTGTACATTAAAACAAGGATAAACTAAAAGTGGAAATGTGTTTGTTTCCACGTGTCATCACAATAGCAAGAAAAATACATTTTGTTAAACTACTTGATTGACATTTGAATTCAAAATTATTACTCCGTAATACAGTAATTTCAAGTCTGTTTTGTTTGTTAGTTGAAATTTCTCTCTCTCTCTCTTGTATTCTATCTGGAAGAAAGTGTGTGGAGCCCAGTACTGGTCCTCTGCTTTGCTGGCTTCAAGCTCTCCTCCATTGTTGCTTTTTAATGGGGCTTGTCTGCCTGCGATATCAGTTGCCCCAATCATAATTCTAACTCTTAAAACACTCTCCCTCTTTCTTCATCAACAAAGATTATTATCTCCCATTTGCTGGATCCACAGATCTATATCTCCCAGATCCTTCTCCCTCTCTCTCAATCAAGGTAATTTTATTCCAATACTCACTCTTGTTTCTGAGCTTCCAGAAATTAAAAAAAATAAAAATATGGCTTTCTATTTTTGGTTTATTTGTTTCCTGTACTTGGACTTTTTTTAATTTGAACTCCTCTTAATCAATTTGACCACTTTTATTTTCAAAGCTTCCTATCCCCCTTTTTCGGCGGCGGTGTTGAATTTTCTCGATTTCTTAGGGTTCTTGGTCATGGTCAGAGATCTGTTTCCCATTGGAAGTCCATCTTTGATTAGTCTTATACGACTTATTGGATTGCCTGAACATACGTCTACTGCTTTTTATTTTTCAAGATTATTGTTATTGAAGCTCTAATTTGTTTTGTTCCCAGCGCATACTGTTTCTGCTTTGGTGAGAAACGTTGAGTTCGATTTGTGTTATTGTCAAAAAAAAAAGAGTTCGATTTGCGTTGGGAGTGACCTAAGAGCTATTAAATGTGTATAATTTGGATGAGATGAGGGATGTTATCTGGGTTCATGAACTTTTTGAGGGCCTGCTTTCGGCCAAGGGCGGATCATCGATATGTTCATAAGGGTGGTTCAGATGCTACTGGCCGCCAGGATGGACTTCTATGGTATAAGGACTTGGGTCAACATTCCAATGGAGAATTCTCAATGGCTGTAGTTCAAGCAAATAATTTATTAGAGGATCAGAGCCAACTCGAATCTGGTTGTTTGAGCACAAATGACTCTGGACCATATGGCACTTTTGTTGGGATCTATGATGGACATGGAGGTCCCGAGACCTCCCGTTTCATCAATGATCACCTCTTCCAACACCTAAAGAGTAAGTCCCATGTTACTTCTTTAAATCTCTCATTTCTCTTAAGGATATGATGCATATTAGTATATGAATAACAATGATTCTTGTGGCATTTGATTTGTAGTACGGAGTATATATTAGTACATGAGTTGATTCTTTACTTGTCAAAACCTTTGGTTGATTTCATTGTGCAGGGTTCGCAGCAGAACATCAATCAATGTCAGTGGAGGTGATTCGTAAGGCATTTCAAGCAACAGAAGATGGTTTTTTCTCGATTGTCAGCAGACAATGGCCCATGAAACCACAGATTGCAGCGGTGGGCTCTTGCTGCCTTGTAGGTATCATCTGCAGTGGAACTCTTTACATTGCAAATCTTGGGGATTCTCGTGCCGTTTTAGGGAGGCTTGTTAAGGCTACTGGGGAAGTTCTTGCTATTCAACTCTCGGCTGAGCATAATGCTAGTTTTGAGTCTGTGAGACAGGAGCTGCAGTCTCTGCATCCTGATGACTCACATATCGTTGTTCTAAAGCATAACGTATGGCGCGTCAAGGGTCTTATACAGGTTCGTTTCTCATTTCCCAACCTTTTCCAATGATTCGTTGTTGTGCTGTGCCATTAAATATGGTGTCGCCGTCTTGGGTTTACAAAGTCATTAAGATTTTGTTTAGTTATGTTTTGGAGTTTCCGGGGAGAGGTTTCTCCAAACACGGTTGCATAGATTCAAGTTTGGGAGTTTTGGGGGGGTGAAGAATTTTCGTAGATGAAACATACATAGGGATTGATGGATAATTCTGGGAGAATAATTAAAAGGGGAGATAAGCAAGTCCTAAAACATCAATTTCTTTCAACTGTGATTAGGGCAATTGAAATGGTATCCTGCTACTGCGAGAGCTTCTTGAGTTTTCTGTTTGACTTTGTTTGGTTGAAGCTTTGTAGGCTATTGAGAAATGATGGCCTTACAATATCAAAATCTCCTTAACTACACAAACCACCAACTCTACCCTGAACCGAGTTCATGCAGAATGTATCATATTTATCATTTTGATGTTGCTTTTGAGAGTTTGTAATGATGATTAGCTCCTTGTCTACCTTGCCCTACTCTTTGACTTGCTATTGAGCATATTATTTTACATAACTTTGACACTAGTATGTTGTGAATCCTAGAAAAACTGTTCTTCAAGATTCTCATTCAGAGCCTTTGGGTATCCATTCTGTATGGAATTTTCGAGTTAATACGGTATTTTGTTTACAGATCTCAAGATCAATTGGAGACGTGTATTTAAAAAAGGCTGAATTCAACAGGGAGCCACTATACCAGAAGTTTCGACTTCGTGAACCTTTTAAAAGGCCGATTTTGAGCTCAGACCCATCAATTGCTGTTCAACAGTTGCTGCCTCAGGACCAGTTCCTGATATTTGCATCGGATGGGCTATGGGAGCACCTTACCAACCAAGAAGCAGTGGATCTAGTTCAAAACCATCCACACAGCGTAAGATATTTATTTAACACTGAAGTCAATTACAGTATTACTAGTTTGTTTATGGTATGGAGATTTTATGGTGCAGGGGAGTGCTAGGAGATTAGTAAAAGCAGCATTGCAAGAAGCTGCGAAGAAACGAGAGATGAGGTATTCAGACTTGAAGAAGATTGACAGGGGGGTGCGGCGTCATTTCCACGATGACATAACAGTGATTGTTGTGTTTCTGGAGTCGCATGTTGTGAGCAGGGCGCGTGTATCGGTGAGAGGAGGAGGGATCAGTGTAGGTCCCCAACAGAAGGCGTTGGAAGTTGACTAATGTTATAGTATTACATTACCTGGCTGTTGTAGTCTTGTGAATACAGACAGACAGGTAGCTTCTTCTTGTTCAAAGAAAGATAAAGTAAACAACCGCAGCAGGCCTTGAATGGAATTCTTTAATGTACTCTTGTTGTATTCTCTCTCCAAAAATACGTATGAAATGAGAATTTACTTTTAACTAGTACTAATTAAGAATGCTGTACAAGTGGCAACGCGTGTAATTAATGAATTCTTCTTGACTTGGTGTATACTGTATTATAGATTTACCTATATTAAAAAATGAGGAAATTGTGAATAGAAGTTTTTGTTATTTGCAAATTAAAATGGGGTTCCACACGACATTATTGAATTTGAAAGCAGCAAAGAAAGAGTGACTAAATGCATTGGAGGTAGAAGAAGAAGAAGAAGAGAACATTATCCATCCATACATCCTTGTGATTTGAATCAGCTGGTGATGGTGGTTAGGATAAGGAAGGCAGCTCCAAACATGATCGGTCCTAGTTTTGTTTTGTTTGTGAATATATTCTTCTAAGACCTCATCTACTCTGTAAAGTACTGTACAGTTGATTTGTAAAGTATCCATTTTGACCATACAATCTCAATATAAGATGACATCAAACTGATTTGGGCTGACTGTAACAACAAGACAAATACCAAGTACAGTCTCCTCCTCCTCCTCTTCCGGCCAAATCTTCACCAATATTAATCTTTGCTAAAATAAATTTAAAAAAAAAAACGTGTCACCCAAAGAAAAGAAGAATCGCATTTTATCAAATTTGTTTCTTAGGGAAAGCAAATAAAAGAGTCTGTTTGTTTGACCTCTCGTCATAACAATTTGCTGGTTGGTTGGTTGGATCCACAGATCTAAATCTCTCTCTCTCTCTCTTATTCCAAAACCCACTCTTTCTTGTAAGCTCAAATTCAATTCTATTTCTTAGGGTTCTTGCTCATCGTCACAGATCTGTTTCTCCTCCTAACTCAACAAGATTATTGAGTTTGAGACTAGTGACCTATTAAATGTGTATAGTTTGGATGAGATGAGGGATGTTATCTGGGCTCATGAACTTTTTGAGGGCCTGCTGCTTTCGGCCAAGGGCGGATCATCATAAGGCTTCTGATGCTACTGGCCGCCAGGAGGGACTTCTCTGGTATAAGGACAAAGGCCAACATTCCAATGGAGAATTCTCGATGGCTGTAGTTCAAGCAAATAATTTATTAGAGGATCAGAGCCAACTCGAATCTGGTTGTTTGAGCACAACTGACTCCGGACCATATGGCACTTTTATTGGGATCTATGATGGACATGGAGGTCCCGAGACCTCCCGTTTCATCAATGATCACCTCTTCCAACACCTAAAGAGTAAGTCCCCTCCCCCGTTACTTTAAATCTCTCATTTCTCTTATTAGTATGTGAATGAATTCCAACACCTAAAGAGTAAGTCCCCTCCCCTGTTACTTTAAATCTCTCATTTCTCTTATTAGTATGTGAATGAATACCAATGATTCTTGTGTCCTTTTATTTGTAGTACTAGTGGAGTAGTATATACTTATTAAGTAGTAGTAGTACATGACTTGATTCTTGATTAGTTTCTTCTACTACTTGTCAAAACAAAACCTTTGCTTGATTTCATTGTGCAGGGTTCGCAGCAGAACATCAATCAATGTCAGTGGAGGTGATTCGTAAGGCATTTCAAGCAACGGAAGATGGTTTTTTCTCGATTGTCAGCCGACAGTGGACCATGAAACCACAGATTGCAGCAGTGGGCTCTTGCTGCCTTGTAGGTATCATCTGCAGTGGAACTCTTTACATTGCCAATCTTGGAGATTCTCGTGCCATTTTAGGGAGGCTTGTTAAGGCTACTGGAGAAGTTCTTGCTATTCAACTCTCAGCGGAGCATAATGCTAGTTTTGAGTCTGTGAGACAGGAGCTGCAGTCTCTGCATCCTGATGACTCACATATCGTAGTTCTAAAGCACAACGTATGGCGCGTCAAGGGTCTTATACAGGTTCGTTTCTCATTTCCCAACCTTTTACCAATGATTTTTTGTTGTGCTGTGCCATTAAATATGGTGTCGCCAAGTCATTAAGATTTTGTTTAGTTGTGTTTTGGAGTTTCTGGGGAAAGGTTTCTCTGAACATAGATTCAAGTTTGGGAGTTTTAGGGGGAAGAATTTTAGGTGAAAACTCTAATGTGATGTTTTGGGAAGTTTATTCAGGGAGATGAAACATACATACATAGGGTTTATGCAAAGATATATGAAGGATAATTTTGGGAGAATAATTAAAAGGAGACAATCAAGTCCTAAAACATCAATTTCTTAGAACTGTGATTAGGGCTATTTATATGGTAACCTGCTACTGCGAGAGCTTCTCGAGTTTTCTGTTTGACTTTGTTTGGTTGAAGCTTTTGTAGGCTATTGAGAAATGATCAAAATTTCCTTTACTACACATGCCGTATTTTGGACTCCTCAAACCACCAAGACTACCCTGAACCGAGTTCATGCAGAATGTATTATATTTAGCCTTTGATTTATCATTTTGATGTTGCTTTTGAGAGTTTGTAATGATGATTAGGTCCTTGTCTACTTTGCCCTACTCCTTGACTCGCTATTGAGCATATTCTTTTACATATCTCTCAAACCTTGATTTATATTCGACACTAGTATGTCATGAAACCAAGAAAAAAAAATGTTCTTCAAGATTCTCATTCAGAGCCTTTGAGTATCCACTCTGTATGGAATTTACGAGTTAATATGTTATGTTGTTTACAGATCTCAAGATCAATTGGAGACGTGTATTTAAAAAAGGCTGAATTCAACAGGGAGCCACTATACCATAAGTTTAGACTTCGTGAACCTTTTAAAAGGCCGATTTTGAGCTCAGACCCATCAATTGCTGTTCAACAGTTGCTGCCTCAGGACCAGTTCCTGATATTTGCATCGGATGGGCTATGGGAGCACCTTACCAACCAAGAAGCAGTGGATCTAGTTCAAAACCATCCACACAGCGTAAGATATTTATATACTGCTAATTAGAGTAGTATTAATTTGGTATGGTGTGGAGATTTTATGGTCGAGAATGTTGTGGTGCAGGGGAGTGCTAGGAGATTAGTAAAAGCAGCATTGCAAGAAGCTGCGAAGAAACGAGAGATGAGGTACTCAGACTTGAAGAAGATTGACAGGGGGGTGCGGCGTCATTTCCACGATGACATAACAGTAGTTGTGGTGTTTCTGGACTCACATGTTGTGAGCAAGGCGCGTAGTCCCAACGTATCGGTCAGAGGAGGAGGGATCAGTGTAGGTCCCAATAGTCTGGCGCCTTTGAGCACCCCAACAGAAGGCGTTGCAACTTGACAAATGTTATTACATGTTGTACTCTTGTCACTCATGTGAATACAGGTAGCTTCTTCTTCTTCTTCTTCTTCAAAGATAAACTAAAGAGCAGCCCTTGAATTGAATTCTTTAATGTAATATTGTACATGTATTTCTTCATTCTTTTCTATACCTTCTTATTTGCCTGCCTTACACCACTTATCCGACACTTGCCCTGCTGCATTTACTGCTCATGTTTCTCTTCAACTATTTATCAAGTTATTTGACTATTTGCGAGTACTGAATTAAATATAGTGAGTTTCATTATCGAATAAATATCCATTCGTAGCTACCCTCGAGTATCTCTTTTTGTTTTGTATCCAACGGATATGTAACAGGTCAGCTTTCATCACTTTGCAGACAGAACCATCATCAAGTTGGACGATCAAATTATCAAAAACTTGTTCAGTTCTATCTAGCCAGGGACCAAGTATAACATGATCACCAACAAGTCAACCACAGTCCCTATCTGACGAGTTGGATCAGAAGCTGCAGCTACACATAATCCCCCCCATGTCAATTACTTCCACATCATTAGTGCTTTCGGTTCTTTCAAAGCACTCGAAGTTGGTCTGTTGTGAGCAGGTTGTGCTTCGAGTCATTACTATCACAAGCACTCTCTCCAAAACCCCCCGTCATTTTCATTAGAACAAGCCTCATCATCTTTTTCATTGCTATCTGAATCACCACATCTTGTCTATAGATGTACGAGACATTCTGCAAATTCTTGAGGATCTCTCCAGGTTTATTTTCATAACTTAAGTTAGGATCTATATAAGAATCACCTTTTGCATCAGTAGTTGTGTAAAATAAATTAAAAAGAAACGGGAATAAACTCATTACACTCCAGGGCTTCGCTTCTGTTGCTTTTCTGGTTAAGATTGTGCAACATTTGTGTTAGTATTCAGTTCATGTATTTGCCATTTTATCTTTTGGGCATCTTCAGTCAACCTTTGTGTTAATTCAAGAGTGGTATTTACTTTGAATTGCCTGAATGTCGGTTTATTATATATATCCATGTGTGATTATGTGGATATCTGCTTTTAATCAACACCTGGAGCCTGGGAAGTCAAGATTTGAAAATGGAGGGTTTGATTTTGTTCCTTTGTACTGGACACTACACATTAACTAAGAAAATTTACTACATATATATAAGCAAAAGAATAAAAACATCACATTACACGTATTTACTGTATTAATTTTCTTAAATCATCCTTAAAAATGAAATTAGAGTGCAACTCTAGTACTCTAATAACTATAAAGTCATGGTAGAAGAACTCTTCGTTTATTTAATGCCAAACTGCAAAATAATTTCAGCTGTAACAATCATGGAGGACTAAGTAAGAAAGAAAACCTGCACCAACGGAGAATGTATTCAAGAAAATTGAATGTGCACAATGGATTTGCGTAAATGTTGTCTGGAGTGAGTCTGAATACTCGGGGCTGAAACAACCCATACACCAACGTGAAGTGAAGGCATAATATCAGACACACAGGAGAATCAATTTATCATCAAAACTCATCATCATCCTCCTCGGCTATATGCTTTGCAAGTTCTTGCTCTTGCTGTTGTCTCTCTCTCCTCTTCTCTGCACTTTCCTTTTCCTTGTGGGAATTGAGTGGGAATCGAAGGGCCCGCACAGCTTCATTGTGCATATTCAGGCAAAAGGCAATCCTCGAGTTGAATGCAATTTGAGGCTCATTTGTGGAGTAAATATCCCCCGTCTCCTTGGATATCATCCACCCATTGGCGTGATCTAATGTGGCATCAATCGCACCATCTCGAATTGCTTTGGATACAATACTTTCAGCATCAGCAACAGGATTCGGAGTATCCAATCTCAACTTCTTAGCAACATCAGTAAGTGAGATCCTCGAGTATGAAATGCTAATGTTGCGTAAACCAGTCCTTATCACATTGTGTCGTAGCCTAACAATCAAATTGTTAGTTCTATCACAACTGAAAGTGCTGCCAAACTTCTCAGCCACCGCTTTGAACAACTCCAAATCTCCGATTCGAACAGCCTGAAAAGATAATTACATCAATTCAAGATAATTGTTTGGAACTCTACAGACTTTCTGAGAATAATGAAAGACTGGTTAAAAAAAAACCTTGCGTTTATTAAACGAGATTTGAAACAGAGGCTCATATTGGGATAAAATAAGGTAGGCATTTATCAGATGGTTTAAATGAAGTTAAATTTATTCATACTCACATTTGTAAGCTCAAAGTATGGCTTCAGAGCTTTCTCCATCCCTTTCTGCATAAAAACAGTCCTTTCTGGAATCTCTCCAAGCAGTAAGCGGACAATCACGGCCCACTTGTTGCATTGAATTCGGAAACCCAGAGCAGAAACAGGTGCTTTCCTGGCAGCTTGAAGGAGGGATTCCTTGGCATCAGTATACTCTAGCTGAATTGTTCTGATTTTTCCAAGGTAGAAGAGGTAACGAGAGAACTATAGAAGACACGGATGAGGTCAGGAAAACACAATCTCAGAGGCATGAAATTAGGTCTAGACATAAAATACAACATAAACGAACCAAAATATAATAGCACACACTTGGTTTCATTAAGAACTAGGCTTAACGTGTAATTTAACTTGTTAAAAGTACAGTATAGTTTACCAAACTGTCATTGGCACATCCTTTTTCACTTAAAATTTTCAGTATGGAGAGAGCCTTACCAACTAGGTCAAATTTGTTCCTATGGTTGTTGAGATCTACATAGTTCTAGAAGTTAAAAGTTATATTCATAATGCCCAGATAATTTGTAACGAACGTATAAATATCAAGCAGTGTCAAAAGATTTGCCTGCTGATTAGAGTGAGCCTCAAACCGGGGCGCCTTTGATCTCAATTTCTCTGCTTGATCATACAGGTTATAGTGGAGGTAGTTCCTCAGTAAGAGATTCAAAAGAGTTTCCTGCATTGAACAATATGTTTTAAATCAATAGAAGACTAGTACCAATTGATACACTAATAGCTAGAGAGTCAATAACTGACAAACCTGCCCCAACTCATCATGGCGCAATGTTGCAGTCCGGTGCAAAGCAAGTAGAGTGCTGTTAATATTAGTTTACATTAAATTTGCACTGTTAGTTCACAACAAAACAACTTTTTAGTTTAAGATAAGAAATACTCCCTCCGTCCCTTCCCTTGATAAACTACACATTTTGCCAAAACCGGCATCCCAAGTTAAGTTACCCATTTCCTAAAATAGCAAAGTGTGTCCCCACCACCTTTAACAATTATCCTTATTCTTCGATTTTATTACAACAATTGCCACTCAATTTTACCCATTTTGTCTACCTTTTCTCACCCCTATCACATCTCAACACCCCACTACACAATTTATACTGCATTCCTTAATAACTGTGCAAAAAGCAAATGGGTAGCTAAATAAGGGACAGAGAGAGATATTCTGTCCCCTTTCATTCCTAATACGTAAATTAATTAAAAAATTGTCGTAACGTGCCACACCTAAGAGGAGGTTTGGGACAGGTTTTCTGACCAGATTTGAGAACCCAAATCTGTCAAATGTTGGGTTTTAATCCTAATCTGCTTCTATAACCTATTAAACACTATAATTTCATCTACCACCTCATCTCCTTTTGATTTTCTCAATACCACCCTTCAAATAATCCAACCATTCACAATATAATAACACAATATCCCCCTTTCCACCAATAATGTGTCATCTCAGACACAACCCCATAACAAACATACATTTTAACTGTACTTCAAGACTTTCAAATCTCTGGAAGTCCGGAATAAGGCCCACTTAAACCCATTCCAAACATAGCCTAAGGGTCTAAGAAAAAAAAGGCACACGGCATACCCTCGTATCTCAGCAAGATCACCAGTGAGCTCATAGCTCAGAGAGTAGTAAAAGTAGAGTCTAGATGCCAGGACATCAACAGTCCGCCTGTTGAGGTTCTTTACGTGTGCAATGCCAGCTGTAGAACAAGTCTTAGCCTGATAGTAAGAAAGAATTGCAATATAACTTAACACACATCCAAACATCACTTGCTGGTAATTTGATCGCACAGCCCATACCTCATTGTATCTCTTTTGATCAATCAAGAATATCAGAACAAGCAAATAGCAATAGATCTCAATCTCTGGAAATGAGTGTTTTGTTGAATCTTGAGTAGCAGATGTAGCAGTATCCACTTCCATATCATGCTCATCTTCCTGCAAGAATCAGTAGATCAATCTGTTAAATATTAATTATCAGTTTTTCTAGACAAATTGATGCTTTTCAACATTAGTTCTACTGACACCATTCATTTTGAATTCTAAACTCTTGCAGCTAACAACTGTGGAGGAAAAAGCATCATCAAATGGATTATTTATCACGTTCACACTTAGGTGTTGCAGAAGGGATATGGGAGTTCTCAACAAGACAACAACAGCTAATAGAAATGGATACTGCTAGTTAGAATCACACTTTCTTCCACTTAGTTATTAATAAACTTCATTTACCCAATGAAAGTAAGCAGATAATATAAGACACTGTAGAAAACTCTCATAGATTTATTTATTTCAATGACTAGAAAGAAATTACCAAGACCCGCCAATGAACAATCAACAAACAAAAATATTTACCTTAAAAAGCTGAACATCTCACTAAAATTCCAACAGTCTTACCTTCGTAATATAAGAAGACAGGCAAGAATGCACCTCAGATCCAGGCACTAGTGCAAAATTGAGATATGCAGAAAGTACAGAATCATTTAGCTTTTTCCGCAATTGATTTGTCCATCGAATAGCCCTCGTAATCCTCCTCACCTCACGTGTGTAAGCCCCCGCCTCAATCAAAGCAGCTATGTTCTTCAAATCTAACATACTCAACCAAAAACGAACAATAAAAAACCCAAACACGCTAGCCTCCTTTGTGAGGAGAGCTGTGGGAAGTGAAAAGAAAAGCAAACTCATTGGAAACTAATTCTTTGAATTTTCTTCTGTGTAGTCTCATTCTTAAGCCAAAAGAGTAGCGATAACTCCTTTGTGTCTCATTTCAAAGCCCATCACAGAAATCTAAGGCCTAACTAAACAGAATTCTTTAAATAGTAAATTGCAGATTCATGCACGTGTAAATTTTACACTTACTCTGAAGAATGGAGGGTGAAGTTGAAGCGAGGGAATTGGATGGGGCGGGCTGCTGCTCCTTCATTTCAACGTCTTGAGTCATTGTTGCCAAAATCTGAGAAATTAACACAAATATGATCGACACATAATAAACAGAAATAAAATCTGAAACTCCATATCTTTCTTGTTCGAGAAAATTTACTTTGGATGAGTGAAATAGTGATTCTTAAGACAAGATTTAATCTAAACGGACGCAAACAAACTAGGGTTTTGATTACTTTCTTCCGCTGCAAGTTAGAAGACAAGATTGTAAAATTTCGCTGCGGACAAATAAGGGGAGGAAGAAGAAGAATGAATTGAAACCTGAGCTTCGATGAATTCGAAGAACCTTGAATCTCCACACTGACTGCGAACTTCTCAAATCTCAGCCTTTTTTGTCATTCCTAATTTTACTTTTAAGAAATCATGTGTCCTATCCAATACTTTAAGAGGGTGTATTCAATTGAGATTCTATTTGATTTTTTTTTACTTTAAAAAGTACATGGATTGTGAAATATTTTTTTTTATTGATTTACATAGATTTTCATAAACTTTAATATTGACGCAAAAGTTAAAGAGTTAATTTAATTTTTTTTAAAATTAATATTATATATATTATATACAATATTTTACCAATAAAATATATATATATAATTTATTTTATCAATAATATATATATATATATATAAAATATTTTACCAATAAAGTTTATATATTAATTCGAGGCCGAGGCGGATACCCGTGGGTCGGGCATAAGACCCAAACCCGACTCATACTCAATACGGGGCGAATCTGACCTGACCCAAAGCTCGCGTGTGGGGTGCGTACGCGCGGGTCGGGTCTCATTCCTACTTCTGATCTTTAGTTTTTAGAGTTCTGTGAGAGAATCCGTTAAAATCTCTTGTTTTTAGAAGAGATTTTGGATAGTGCAATTTATTTATATTTTTTGAAAAAAATCCAACAAAATTCATAGATTGTTGAATACCTAAATTTTTAAAGACTTTTTAAAATTCGTATTGAATACCTCAGAATTTTTAAATACTTTTTAAAATCCGAATTGAATACCCCAAACTTTGAAAGTCTAAAAAAATCCTACAGAATCCACAACCAATACACCCCTTAATCTTGAATAGTTAAATTAGAAAAAAGGTTTAAAATTTAAATATCCTTCTTAATTGAAAATTTTCAAGTTACCGGAGATGGGAGGATCGAAAAATTTAATTTTATATTAAATTAAGGGATTAAAGTTTTTTTTTAAGTCCTTAAAGGATTAATTTTGAATTTAGTTCTGATGAAATACACATTTTGATTTTATTCTCATAAAAGTTGTCTAATTATTTGTCATTGCAAGTAAATGAACCGGTCAAATCCTTAGCTTGTGTACAATTCAAATCAACGGTGGATTTACTCATGTGCAGAAAAATGTACGAGCGGATTTGACCGGTTCATTTATCAGCAATGTAGGTAATTGGACCGAATTTAAAATTTGAGTCAACTTATGAGAGCAAAATCAAAATATGTATTCCATGAATTCAAAATTATTCCAACTTAAAGAACTAAAAAAATCGTTAATTCCTTAAATTAATGTGTAAAAGTTAATAAAGTTTGTATTATTATATGGTTATTTAATGTTGTTGTAATGATTTAAGTTATATAGATTATGATTTATTATATTGTAATAGATGAGTTTCCGCATATTATGCTTCTTTTTAAAAAATTTGTAACATTAATATAATTAATTGTTTAATTATAATCAATATTGTATGACGATGTATATAAAAATTAATCAATAATATTATATTTAATGAATATATAACTTTATGAGATATTGACACATCAGTAAAATTAATATTCATTTGTCTCATGATTATTTGTACACTTTTTCTATTGGAACGTCTTAAAATTATTTGCACACTATCACTCATTTTTTACATACATTTTACTTTACATCTCATCAAATCACTCAATAATACCACTCTTTTATCTTACATCAACAACCACTAAATCTCATTTTCTTAAAAATTGTGCCGATAAATAATAGTAGTACGGATCACCATGCTGAGGCGTGGAAAATTTTATGGAAAGCGTTGATCCTTCCGGAGGTAAAAAAACTATATTGGAGGTTATGTAAGGGATGGATGAGTGTAAAAGATAAGCTAGCCAGATGGGGAGTCGGGGTTATGCCCTGTGTGCATGAATGAGGCGGAGACAATTCGACACCTGTTCACGTCTTGTGAGTTCGCGAAAAGAAGTTGGATCCTAGTGGGTTTATGGGAGCGCATCGAGAAAGAGATGGAGGAGCTTATGATGTGCGCGTGATAGATTTGACAGCACTTGAATGACAAAGTTTGGAAGGGGGTTGTCGATACCGTGACCACAACAACGTTCAGTGCACATACGTTTTTTACGGAATGGAAGAGTGTACGGCGGGCTATCCGAAGGGATGCAGCACAGTCCGGCTGTAAGAAATGACACAGACCTCCTGCACAGTTTATCAAAGTGAATGCAGATGCGGGGTTTTTCGAAGATACCCGAGAAACGGGAATTGGAATGGTGGCACGAGATGACGAGGGGAGATTCTTAGCCTGCAAGTCGGTACGAGAGCCAGGGTTGTGGACGATTGAGGAAGGGGAGTCATGGGGACTAGCAAAGGTGATTTAATGGGCCTCGAGTCTTGGTTATGAAAAAGTGATGATTGAATTAGATGTCAAGACGATTGTTGACGCAGTGAGAAGTTGAGCAAAGTATAATACGGTTATGGGGGATTATTTGAAGCTTACGCGAGATATGTTGAAAGAAAAGCCCCGGTATGTGATCAATTGGATTAGTCGAAATGTCAATTTAGTGACACATAATATTGCTAGGAACTCTCGCTCCTTTGAGCCCTCATAGTTGGGTTTTATAGGATGGGGTTTCAAAATTCAAAGTTGAACCAAAAACATATCAAATGTAACTGAAATTGAATATTATTTTAATTTTAATTAGTTTGTTTATTTAGTAAGAAAGCTGCAATGTTAATAGTTTTTTTTTCCAATTAATATTAAAAAAGCAACTAATGAGCATTAAAACTAATGTACGTGTGAAAAAATATTTAGGGTATGTTTGTTTTGGGATTATGTAGGATGGGGAAAATCCTGGATGGGGAAATTCTGATAAATAGTAACTGTGTGTGTTTGTTTTGAAATTTTGAGTAGGATGAGATGTAACTTTATGTCAAATCAAATTGTGTAAGAGTGGTTGAATGAGATGTAATAGTAGGATGTTTAGATTTTTTTAGAAATAAGTGTAATTGGATGGAGAAATCTGAATGTAAAATTTTGAAGTAGAACAAGGACGTGGGACGTTATGGGTGAGTCCCAAAACAAACATGCCCTTAAGGTAACAAAGTCAACAATTAATCAATAATCTAGTTTTCATTCTCATCATAATATATTTGCTCCAATAATCAGAGAATTACACTTTCTTAGCATTTTACTACTTCCAATTTTTCTATTATCATATCTTGCTAGCTTTTATTTAACGTAGGGTGATATTTGAGTTGACACACTCTCAACCCTCATGTTAAGTTAAAACCATTCAATGATTGAAACCTTAAGTTTGTGTTTAAATGAGAGAATGTAATTTAAAGAGGCATTTCAAATGAATGTATTTAAAAATATATGAACTTCAAATTCTTAGAGAGGATTTAAAATCCTTTCAATTTTAACTTAAAATGTGTGTGGGTACAAATTTAAGGAATTGAAATCCATTCATAATTCAAACAATAGAAGTAGATTTGAATTGTGGATTTAAAACTCATAGACTAAATCTCTCTATTCAAATGTAGCCTAAAAGTTTTAAAACAAACAAATAAAAACAAAAAATTATGTGAGACGAAGTCATACTTACTAGTATCTTATACTATTTGACTATTGAGATTATAAAAACTTAACTCAATTCTATTTTAAAAGAAAAACACAGTAATTAAAATATTAAAACGATGTCCCGTCGTATATAAGATTGTCTTATACAAAACAACGGCATAAAAAACAACATAAATATATACACGTATATATATATATATATATATATATATATATATATATATATATATATATACACTATCAAAATTCATTAAAAAAAGAGAGTAAATCATCAAACATGCTTAGAGGTGCAATGACCTATTGATTTGTAATAGGACCCACATTTAGATTCTTGTTGATTTTCCTAATTTAAAAAAAAAAAAAAAAGATTGATTGTGAATATCATATAAATAATTGAAGAAAGACTGAAATCCTAACATAATCCTCCCCCAATTGCAAGTTTTTGACTTTGAATCTAATGCTGAAATCACAAATAAATTACTCGGAAAGAGTGACTAAATGCATTTGAGGTGTTGTTTGGTAGTTAAAGATAATCCTAACATGATCCTTTTGTTTTTTGTCAATATATATAAGCTTCTACTTTTGATTTCATAATACATAAAATACTCTCTACAAGGGAAAAACAATAGTTTTCCATAATAATGAAGTGAAAATGGTGATCATGAATGTACATTAGTCATTGAACGAAAATTGGAAATGTCCAAAAACAAACAATCCATCCATCCATCGTTGTTGAAAAATACATGCAAATATAATTTTGATTATGTATAAATATGCCAGTTGGAATTTGTGTGTCTATCTGGACTGGAAGAAAGTGTAAGTGTGTGTGTGGAGCCCAATACTGGTCCTCTGCTGTGCTGGCTTCTTCAAGCTCTCCATTGTTGCATTTTAATGGGGCTTGTCTGCTCATATATCATAATTCCCTACTCTTCTCTTCTCTTTCATTTATCACCACTTCAAACATATTAGTAGTATTGTTATTAACTCCCCGGCCATTTTCTTTATTTGCTGGATCCACAGATCTAAATCTCTCAGATCAAGCAAGGTACCCATTCCACTACACTTACTTTTTGTTGTTTCCTGCACTTGGACTTTTGAATTTTTCAACTCTTAATCAAACCAGAAAAATTCAATTAAAAAACCACTTCTTCTTTCAAACCTCCCCATCCCCCTTTTCGACGCTGTTGAATTTTCTCGATTTCTTAGGGTTCTTGGTCATGCTTAGAGATCTGTTTCCCATTGGAAGTCCATGTTTGAACATATACGTCTACTGCTTTTTATTTTTCAAGATTATTGTTATTGAAGCTCTAATTTGTTTTGTTCCCAGCGCATACTGTTTCTGCTTTGGTGAGAAACGTTGAGTTCGATTTGTGTTATTGTCAAAAAAAAAAGAGTTCGATTTGCGTTGGGAGTGACCTAAGAGCTATTAAATGTGTATAATTTGGATGAGATGAGGGATGTTATCTGGGTTCATGAACTTTTTGAGGGCCTGCTTTCGGCCAAGGGCGGATCATCGATATGTTCATAAGGGTGGTTCAGATGCTACTGGCCGCCAGGATGGACTTCTATGGTATAAGGACTTGGGTCAACATTCCAATGGAGAATTCTCAATGGCTGTAGTTCAAGCAAATAATTTATTAGAGGATCAGAGCCAACTCGAATCTGGTTGTTTGAGCACAAATGACTCTGGACCATATGGCACTTTTGTTGGGATCTATGATGGACATGGAGGTCCCGAGACCTCCCGTTTCATCAATGATCACCTCTTCCAACACCTAAAGAGTAAGTCCCATGTTACTTCTTTAAATCTCTCATTTCTCTTAAGGATATGATGCATATTAGTATATGAATAACAATGATTCTTGTGGCATTTGATTTGTAGTACGGAGTATATATTAGTACATGAGTTGATTCTTTACTTGTCAAAACCTTTGGTTGATTTCATTGTGCAGGGTTCGCAGCAGAACATCAATCAATGTCAGTGGAGGTGATTCGTAAGGCATTTCAAGCAACAGAAGATGGTTTTTTCTCGATTGTCAGCAGACAATGGCCCATGAAACCACAGATTGCAGCGGTGGGCTCTTGCTGCCTTGTAGGTATCATCTGCAGTGGAACTCTTTACATTGCAAATCTTGGGGATTCTCGTGCCGTTTTAGGGAGGCTTGTTAAGGCTACTGGGGAAGTTCTTGCTATTCAACTCTCGGCTGAGCATAATGCTAGTTTTGAGTCTGTGAGACAGGAGCTGCAGTCTCTGCATCCTGATGACTCACATATCGTTGTTCTAAAGCATAACGTATGGCGCGTCAAGGGTCTTATACAGGTTCGTTTCTCATTTCCCAACCTTTTCCAATGATTCGTTGTTGTGCTGTGCCATTAAATATGGTGTCGCCGTCTTGGGTTTACAAAGTCATTAAGATTTTGTTTAGTTATGTTTTGGAGTTTCCGGGGAGAGGTTTCTCCAAACACGGTTGCATAGATTCAAGTTTGGGAGTTTTGGGGGGGAAGAATTTTCGTAGATGAAACATACATAGGGATTGATGGATAATTCTGGGAGAATAATTAAAAGGGGAGATAAGCAAGTCCTAAAACATCAATTTCTTTCAACTGTGATTAGGGCAATTGAAATGGTATCCTGCTACTGCGAGAGCTTCTTGAGTTTTCTGTTTGACTTTGTTTGGTTGAAGCTTTGTAGGCTATTGAGAAATGATGGCCTTACAATATCAAAATCTCCTTAACTACACAAACCACCAACTCTACCCTGAACCGAGTTCATGCAGAATGTATCATATTTATCATTTTGATGTTGCTTTTGAGAGTTTGTAATGATGATTAGCTCCTTGTCTACCTTGCCCTACTCTTTGACTTGCTATTGAGCATATTATTTTACATAACTTTGACACTAGTATGTTGTGAATCCTAGAAAAACTGTTCTTCAAGATTCTCATTCAGAGCCTTTGGGTATCCATTCTGTATGGAATTTTCAAGTTAATACGGTATGTTGTTTACAGATCTCAAGATCAATTGGAGACGTGTATTTAAAAAAGGCTGAATTCAACAGGGAGCCACTATACCAGAAGTTTCGACTTCGTGAACCTTTTAAAAGGCCGATTTTGAGCGCAGACCCATCAATTGCTGTTCAACAGTTGCTGCCTCAGGACCAGTTCCTGATATTTGCATCGGATGGGCTATGGGAGCACCTTACCAACCAAGAAGCAGTGGATCTAGTTCAAAACCATCCACACAGCGTAAGATATTTATATACTGCTAATTAGAGTAGTATTAATTTGGTATGGTGTGGAGATTTTATGGGCGAGAATGTTGTGGTGCAGGGGAGTGCTAGGAGATTAGTAAAAACAGCATTGCAAGAAGCTGCGAAGAAACGAGAGATGAGGTACTCAGACTTGAAGAAGATTGACAGGGGGGTGCGGCGTCATTTCCACGATGACATAACAGTAGTTGTGGTGTTTCTGGACTCACATGTTGTGAGCAGGGCGCGTAGTCTTAACGTATCGGTCAGAGGAGGAGGGATCAGTGTAGCTCCCAATAGCCTGGCGCCTTTGAGCACTCCAACAGAATCCGTTGGAAGTTGACTAATGTTATTACCTGTTGTACTCTTGTGAATACGGGTAGCTTTTCCTTCTTCTTCTTCAGAGATAAACTAAAGAGCAGGCCTTGAATGGAATTCTTGAATGTACACCGTAACTTTTTAACTCAAAGACTAATACTTGCTTGCGTAGTGTAGTAGCTTCCCAGAGACAGACACAGACAGAGAGGCTGGAACTTCAAGTTTGACCTGTTGGATTCCTTTGTGCCACTTTTCGTGTTCCATTGGTGTTCCACCCTGCTGGATCTTTAACACGTGTCGTCCCAATATTATAGGACGTTGACTATTTTTTAATATGACACGTGTCAATCATCCATATAGTGGAACCGAATGTGGAACATGAAAGTGTGGAACATGTGATTTCAATCCAAGTTCGACAAACCATTATCATAGTTTACTATGTGTACTTTGGCCATCTTGTATGGTTTTTCATCTCTATTCTCTTTTGTAAATCCTGCCTGTTAGTGTTCCCTTCAACATAAATGATCCCCTCCCTGCTGTATTTTTATTTGAGACCACTAGTTTTGTTATCAACATCCCCTTTTCTTTTCAATTAAGCATATACATGTTACACCTCAAAATGGATAAATAGTACTAGTACTCAACAAGTTACATGTTTTTCTTCTTTCTTTTCTCTACTTTGATATTAAATTGTGTACACTTAATGTTTCTCTTCAACATGGATATTGATTGTATTAGGATTTAATATACAGAGATTAATTCCCAACCTCTTTACAAGTTCGGACTTTTAGATGAGACGGAATTCTTTCATGGTATCAGAGCCTCTAGGCAAACGACTTGGGTTCGATTCTTGCTGAAAGCAACTCCACCCATTTAAATTATACACTCGATGGGCCTCCTTTCCAAAGGGTAAGAGGTGATAATTTCGGCCCACGAGTGAGGGGGAGTTTTAAGAATTAATATACAAAAATTAATTAATAAACTAGTTGAATATTTGTGAGTACTCTATTAAATAGAATAAAAATATGTATATTTTTAAATGGAACAAAAAATGTATAAGTTAAAACTAAACATAACAGTATTCAATTCAATAAACTGGTTGAATATTTTTAAATGGAACAAAAGATGTACAAGTTAAAATCTACAATAACAGCTGATGAGAACTTGGAAATGCCAGGCAAGTGTAGGGCTCTATGGAAGCTGAAAGTGCCGTCTAAAGTGAAAGATTGCTTATGGAGGCTATATCAGAATGTACTCCCAAACAAAATGAATCTGTTTTCAAGGGGAGTATGCAATGATAAATTGTGTGTTGTGTGTGGGATTGAAGATGAATCAGCGTGGCACCAATTCTTCAGCTGCGACTGTGTTATTCAATGTTCGAGAGAGGCAGACTTACTAGCTGAAGTCGAGAACCTCATGCCGAAAGTCGATTCGCTGAAGGAACCGGTGCTCGAATTTTTGCATAGACATGAACAAGGGCGAGCCCAATAGTTTGAAATTGTCTTATGGCAGATTTGGAAGCAGAGAAATCAATGTTTGTGGCAAGGTGATCTAACCGTGCCGACGCGTGCAGTTGCGGACTGCAACCAGTTCCTATCTGAATGGCTGCAAGTAAACGCAACAAGAGGGAGGGCAAATAATCCAAGGCGTTGTGAAGGCTGGTATAAGCCGGCTCGTGGAGGCTTCAAATTAAATGTAGATGCGACTTTTTTCTCGGATACTCTTGAGATAGGAATTGGCATGGTGTTGAAAGATGAGGAGGGAGATTTTATGGTTGCACGCTCGATAGTAATTGATGGCTATGTCGAGGTGCCTGTGGGAGAGGCTATGGACTTCTTGGAAGCTTTGGCTTGGGTACGTAAGTTAGGTATTGACAATGTAGTGATCGCCCTAAACAAGTAACTGATGCCATTTGCTCCACAAATTCAGATGACTCCTCTTTTGGGGACTACATTAACAACTGTAAGGGTATATTTGTTTTGGGATTATGTAGGATGGGGGAAATCCTGGATGAGGAAATCTTGGATGGGGAAATTCTGATGAATAGTAATTGTGTGTGTTTGTTTTGTGATTTTGAGTAGGATAAGATGTAACTTTATGTCAAATCAAATTGTGTAAGAGTGGTTGGATGAGATGTAACAGTAGGATGTATATGTATTTTTAGGGATGAGTGTAGTTGGATGGGGAAATCCGGATGTGAAATCCCGAAGTAAAACAAGGATGTGGGACGTTACGTCCCACGTCCGGACGGGTGAGTCCCAAAACAAACATGCCCTAAAGGATTACTAGGAGATTTAATTAATTGTTCAATTTCGTTTGTAAAGCGTAATGTAAATGTTTATGTACACGCTATTGCTAGGGCTTTCTCGGTCTTTTGGGAGTCCTCACTATTGGAATGATCCATCAAAATTTGTGATTTGCTTTCTCCAAAACAACTGTTCTTGCAATGAATAAATGAAATGGTTGTCGAAAAAAAAAATACAACAAGATAAGAGACACATCCCACCATCCACCAAATGTAGTCCCATTGGGGTGGAGCACAAGTTTTAAGAAAAAAATAGATAAAGTAATGTTGTATTTGGATGGAGGGATTTGATTTGAAGAGGGATTTCAAATGAAAGGATTTAAAAATAGGTGGATTTCAAATGACATGATTTTAGTGAGGATTTAAAATTCTCTGAATTTTAACTAAAAAAATGTGTGGACACAAATCTAAGTATTTGAAATCCATTCATAATCCAAACAAGTGGAATGAATTTCAATTGTGGATTTGAAATCCATACACCAAATCCCTCAATCCAAATGGAGCCTAAGGGTATTATAAGGTATTGTGGGGTCCAAATAAAGTGATTGTTTGTGAATAAAGTTGATGTCAAATTGAGTAATTAAGTGATGGGTTGAAAGGTGATAGTTTTCATAAAGTGTATGAGACTACATTTGATGGACAAAAAATATAAGGTTGTGTTTGGATGGGGGGATTTGATTTGAGAAGATATTTCAAATGGAAGGTTTTAAAAATTGATGGATTTCAAATGACATGGTTTTAGTGAGGATTTGAAATCTCTCTCAATTTTAACTAAAAGTGTGTAGACACAAATCTAAGTATTTGAAATCCATTCATAATCCAAACATGTAGAATGAATTTGGACCGTGAATTTGAAATTCATAAGCCCAAATCCACCCAACCAAACGCAGCCTAAAGCAAATGAAACTACATTTCATGGATGGAGGGAGTATCTTATTACATAGACATAGATATATACAGTTTCCTGTCCAAAAAAAAAAAAAAATAGGGTGGATTTTTAATAGAGTCATTTCACTACTAGTTTTATCTAATAGAACCTATATCATATTTTTTTTGTCTAATTGATTCAAAATGAAAAATCTAAGACAATTATACCCTTTTATTAAATTGATTCAATTCGAATTCATTAATTCAAATAATTAAGTCAACAAAATCTGCTAATGAGTTATTAACAGAGAATCTCGAAATAGCAAGATTTAAGCAACCTTCAAAATTTAAAAAATTTCCTAAAAAGTAATATTCCATTAATCCAAATAAGAAGCACAAAAAAATTATGGAGTGAATAGTGCATGGTGTGGAATATTGAAAAAGTATGTATATAGAACTGCATATCTATATGTGGGTAAAAAACACAATATGAAGTAAGTAGTGCATATATATTTCGTAACATGTATATATATGCATCGTTGAATGCACATGAATAGATATGCATTGAGCAGTGCACATAAACCGATATGCATTGTGCAGTTACAAGGCATATGATTAAGCTTCTGACTGTATTACACAAGTGATCGATTTAGTAAGAAAAGTAAAAAAAAAAACAATGGAGAACTATACAGCATCTGAGTGAGACATTGATGAACTCAAACCCTGACGAGACACAGGATAGATGTTCCGAAAATATAAAGAGAAATAAATATTTAGTAAAAAAATCTTGATCTAATATCAATATGAAACCTCGTCAGGGTTTGAGTTCATCAATAATCGAACGATAAAAAATAAAAGGATAAGAATTGGATACGTACTATGCAGACGAATCTTGATCTAATATCAATATGAAATTTCTTATTCTGATCTCAGTGCATCATCGAATCTGAGAAATTGAAATTGAAATTGAAAAGCAAATTTGGGAATTTTTCTTCGGTGCATAACAAGAATATGAGGGAATAATTTTTGAAAATCGAATTTGAAAAGTAAGTAAATTACGGGTAACATAACCTAAATTCTAGGATTTTGACTCTAAAACTTTTATGGAATTTAAAATATCTCATTAATAGTTTTTATTGACGAAAATAGTTTAAATAATTAGATTAAGGGTAGTATGAGATTTTTTGCTTTAATTTGACTCTATTAGAAAATTGTTATAAAATAATATATAAAATGGATGTCCTTTCAAATACTTTTAGATGATTCTAGTATAAGCACTTATGATGATCACTTATGATGATCTTTATGTTAGAATTCTAGGAGCTTCTCTTGCTCCCTATAAAAGGGTGGTATGCCACTCCATTTTGTACACTGGATGAAAAAGGAATAAAAGTATTAGTTTTACAACACGTTATCAGCACGAGTCTCTACGTTGAGCCAAAATAATATTTTCAAGTATTATATACTTGAACCTCTTCAAGGTAGATTAAGGTAGTGTTTTTTTTCTCCTTCCTCATTTCATTCTTCATTATGGCTACTTTCACAAAACTTGAATTTGCACCACTTGATATCACCGGAAAAAATTATTTGTCATGGATTTTAGATGTTGAAATTCATCTTGAGGCTATGGGTCTTGGTGATGCTATTGTTGAAAATAATAGTGCATCAAATCAAGACCGTGCCAAAACAATGATTTTCCTTCGTCATCATTTGGATGAAGGATTGAAAACTGAATATTTAACAGTGAAAGATCCACTAGTTTTGTGGAGAAATTTAAAAGAAAGATACGACCACCTGAAGATGGTCGTCCTTCCAAAAGCCCGGTATGATTGGCTTCATCTACGTCTGCAAGATTTCAAAACTGTCAATGAATATAATTCGGCTATATTCAGAATTACTTCACAATTAAAGTTATGTGGTGAAACCATAACTGATGATGATATGCTTGAGAAGACATTCTCTACTTTTCATGTCTCGAATATGCTCCTGCAGCAACAATATCGAGAAAAAGGTTTTAAGAAATATTCTGAACTAATTGCATGCCTTCTCTTAGCCGAGCAAAATAATGAATTATTGTTGAAAAATCATGAGTCCTGACCCACCGGTTCTAGTCCATTCCCTGAAGCGAATGCGACTCAATCTCAAAATTCTGGTCGTGGTCGTGGACGTGGACGTGGACGTGGTGGTAGCCGAGGACGTGGTAATAATCGTGGTCGCGGTCGTGGTAGATTTACTCCATATAATAACAACAACCATGATCGTGACAAGAAACAAGCTGTCTCCCAGAAGAGAGACAATGGAGAAAAGAATGGAGAAAAGAAGAAATATGAGGAACATTGTTACCGGTGTGGAATGGAAGGTCATTGGTCCCGCGTGTGTCGAACAGCGGATCATCTTGTTGAGCTTTATCAAGCTTCTTTGAAAAATAAGGCAAAAAATGTTGAGACAAATTTTATTGATAACAATATTGCTCTTGATGGTGATGATGTGGTTATGACCCATCTTGATGTAGCCGATTTCTTTAACGATGTTAACTAAGCATATGATGAATACCCTATAAGTATTTCATGATGAATAAAATATTTATATATTTTGCATCTTTTATTAATATTAATTTCTAATTTATGTTTTATTTTTTTTATGAAGAAGCAATGGATGCCAAACATTTGGGAATGAATAGTGATGGTGATATTTGTCTAATTGATAGTGCTACTACACACACTATACTTAAAAATGAAAAATATTTTTCTCATTTGCAAAAGGGGGAGACAAATGTTAACACTATAAGTGGTAGTGCAAATTTGATTGATGGCTCCGGAAGAGCCACAATATTTCTCCCTGAAGGAACTAAACTAGTTATAAATAATGCACTACTGTCTCCCAAGTCTCAAAGAAATTTGTTAAGTTTTAAAGATATCCGCAAAAATGGGTATCATATCGAGACTCTAAATGAGAAAAACAGTGAATGTCTATTGATTACACAAGTTGTTTCTGGAAAGAAACGTGTGTTAGAAAAGCTGTATTCACTCTCTTCTGGCCTATATTACACGAATATAAATACAGCTGAAACATATCACCTAATAGACCAGAAGTCTATTACTCCCAATGATTTTATGGTTTGGCATGATCGCCTTGGACATCCTGGTTCCACCATGATGAGGCGCATAATTGAAAATTCACATGGCCATTCATTAGAAAATAAAAAGGTGTTAAATTCTAATGAATTCTCATGTGTTGCATGCTCTCAAGGGAAGTTAATTGTTAGACCTTCACCAACTAAAGTGGGGATTGAATCCCCTGCATTTCTAGAACGAATTCATGGTGATATTTGTGGGCCTGTAGATCCACCATGTGGACCATTTCGATATTTTATGGTGCTAGTTGATGCATCAACGAGATGGTCACATGTATGTCTCTTATCCTCTCGCAACTTGGCATTCGCAAGATTACTTGCCCAAATAATAAAGTTGCGAGCACAATTTCCATATCACCCAATAAAGAAAATTCGTTTAAATAATGCTGGTGAATATTCATCACATGCTTTTTATGATTATTGCATGTCGATTGGAATAAGTGTTGAACATCCTGTAGCTCATGTTCACACACAAAATGGTCTAGCCGAATCATTTATCAAACGATTGCAATTAATTGCTAGACCATTGTTAATGAAATCAAAACTCCTTTTATCTGGTTGGGGACATGCTATACTACATGCAGAAACACTTTTGAGAATTCGGCCGACAAGTTATAATAACCTTTCTCCCCTTCAATTAACATTCGGTTATGAGCCCAATATCTCCCATTTAAGAATTTTCGGGTGTGCGGTTTATGTTCCAATTGCACCGCCTCACCGAACTAAATTGGGCCCCCAACGAAGGTTGGGAATATATGTCAGGTATGAATCACCTTCTATAATTAAATATATTGAACCATTAACAGGTGATTTATTTACTGCTAGATTTGCAGATTGTCATTTTGATGAATCTCATTTCCCGACATTAGGGGGAGGTAAGGATCAACCGAAAAAAGAAATCAATTGGAAAATTGCATTATATTTCCTTGATCCTCGTACAAAAGAATGTGAACTAGAAGTTCAAAGGATCATACATTTGCAACAAATTGCAAATCAATTACCGGATGCATTTAGTGAGTCCAGAAGAGTTACTAAATCACATATTCCTGCAGAAAATGTTTCGGTTAAGATTGATGTCCCTGAAGGACAAATAACAAGTGCTAATGAATCTAAAGCACGCCTGAAGCGTGGTAGACCTCTTGGTTCCAAAGATAAAAACCCTCGAAAGAAAAGAGGAATAATTAAGATCGACGAGTCAAATGAGGATGAACAACTCGCACGTAGTGAGAAAATCCAGCTTCCTGAAGAAGTTGTCTCAGAAGATGTTGCTCCTGAAGAGCATGAGGTTGTAGAAACTTCAATAAATTATATCACTACGGGAAAAAGTTGGAACCGAAGAGAAACAGTCATTGACAATGTTTTTGCATATAATGTAGCACTTGATTTTTTGGAAGAATTTGAGGATCATGAACCCAGATCGGTTGATGAATGTCGGCGTAGAAATGACTGGCCAAAATGGAAAGATGCAATTCAATCCGAGTTGGATTCACTGGCAAAACGAAAAGTATTTGGACCTGTAGTCCAAACACCTGAAGGTGTAAAGCCAGTGGGATACAAATGGGTATTCGTGCGAAAAAGAAATGAGAAAAATGAAGTTGTGAGATATAAAGCACGATTGGTAGCCCAAGGTTTTTCACAAAGACCTGGATTTGATTATGATGAAACATACTCTCCTGTGATGGATGCAATTACATTTAGATATCTTGTAAGTTTTACCGTGCATGAAAAACTTGAGATGCGTCTAATGGACGTAGTCACTGCATACTTATACGGTAATCTTGAAAAAGATATCTACATGAAAGTCCCTGAAGGATTAAACATGCCTGAAGCATGTAAATCAAATCCAAGAGAAATTTATTCTATTAAATTGCAAATGTCTTTGTATGGGCTCAAACAATCTGGACGTATGTGGTATAATCGTCTTACCGAATGTCTAGTCAAGGAAGGTTATACCAATGATCCAATATGTCCATGCGTTTTTATAAAGAAAAATGGATCACGTTTTGTGATAATTGCAGTGTATGTTGATGATCTCAATTTAATCGGGACTCCTGAAGAGCTCAAAGAGGCAGTTGCATATTTAAAGAAAGAATTTGAGATCAAGGATTTTGGAAAGACAAAATTTTGCCTTGGTTTGCAAATTGAACACCTCGAAGGTGGAATTTTTGTCCACCAAACTGCTTACACCCAAAAGGTTTTAAAGAGGTTCTATATGGAAAAGGCACATCCACTAAGTACCCCAATGGTCGTCCGGTCACTCGATCCTAATAAAGACCCTTTCAGACCGCAAGATGAAAATGAAGAGATACTTGGTCCTGAAGTACCATATCTCAGTGCAATTGGTGCACTTATGTACCTTGCTAACTGCACAAGGCCAGATATATCATTTGCAGTTAATTTACTAGCAAGATTTAGTTCATCTCCCACAAGGCGACATTGGAATGGTATAAAACACATTTTTCGCTATCTCCAAGGAACAGTTGATCTTGGCCTATTTTATTCAAATAAATCTCGACCTGAATTGCTTGGTTATGCTGATGCTGGGTATTTATCTGACCCACATAAAGCAAGGTCTCAAACTGGATATGTATTCACATGTGGTGGTACAGCCATTTCATGGCGATCTACAAAACAGTCACTTGTTGCCACTTCTTCAAATCATGCTGAAATTATAGCAATTCATGAGGCCAGTCGGGAATGTGTTTGGTTAAGGTCAATGATTAATTATATTCGAAAGAATTGTGGATTGTCTCATGACAATAAAAATCCTCCAACTTTATTATATGAAGATAATGCAGCTTGTATAGCTCAACTAAAAGGAGGATACATTAAAGGAGATAGAACTAAACATATTTCACCAAAATTCTTCTTTACTCATGAGTTGCAAAAGAATGGTGAGATCGATGTGCAACAAATCCGCTCAAGTGACAATTTAGCAGATTTATTTACCAAGGCACTACCTACTGCAACATTTGAGAAGCTGGTGAAGCGTATCGGAATGCGTCGATTAAAGGATTCCGCATGATGCTTGGATCAGGGGGAGATTGAATACACTAAGTAATATGTACTCTTTTTCCCTTGCTAGGTTTTTGTCCCACTGGGTTTTTCCCTAGTAAGGTTTTTAACGAGGCATATTCTTTGTGTAATGACGGACATCCAAGGGGGAGTGTTATAAAATAATATATAAAATGGATGTCCTTTCAAATACTTTTAGATGATTCTAGTATAAGCACTTATTATGATGATCACTTATGATGATCTTTATGTTAGAATTCTAGGAGCTTCTCTTGCTCCCTATAAAAGGGTGGTATGCCACTCCATTTTGTACACTGGATGAAAAAGGAATAAAAGTATTAGTTTTACAACAAAAATTATAAAACTTAGTATTTTTAGCGGGTTCTAATAATGACCCTATTATAGAATAATCTCAAAAAAATATACATTATGTCTTTCAACGTCACCCACTACTTTTTATTTTTTATGTTTGTATTCAATAATATTGAATGCTTGATTTTTTTTTTTTTTGAATTACATTAAATATCCATCTCTTTTTCCTCTACCCATGACTCGAACCCAGGATCTAAAGCCTAGGTAGTGGTGCTCTCTAACCACTTGAGCTATCCAACTTCGTCAAATGCTTGATTTAGACATCTTCCATTCCAGTTGTAAATAAATACTCACTCCATTTAATTTTGATTTTTAAAATTAATTTTAAAATAAGTGTTATTCTAATTTTTTTTTAATTTTAATTATTTTACCGTTATTCATTTACCATATATATTGTTCATAAGTGAATTACATAAATATTGTTTATATCAAAATTAATTTAATTTATAAATACTACCTACATTTTTTATCAATTAAAATTTCTATATTAAAACTAGTTATAATTAATGAAGAATTATATAAACCATAATCTATAATTTTAATTTGTTGAAAAAAGATAGCTGTAATCTTTTCTTAATCTTCTTTACATTTTTTTTTTGAGATTAATCTTCTTTAAATCAATTTCTAGATCTTTTTTCTTTTACTTGCATTCCATGTTTTCTTCTACTTAACAACTTCTTTCATTTCTTTTTCTTTTCTTTTTTCTTTGCTTTCAAATTTATATTGCAATTTTTTTACCATAGTCTTTCACTAGTAGTTAATACTAATTCTAAAATTTTAGTGTTTCTTAAAATGGCTTTATTTTAAAATCATTTAAATTCTGTAACTTTAGGTTTTTTTTTCTTAATTTTTTAAATTCAGTTTAACATAATCGACACTCCTTATCTCTCTCCTCCACCAATTTTTGCTAATATTAATTTTATAAATATTCTACATTTTTGTAAAATTATTTTCCCTTTTACCTTTCAATCATTTTTTCATAAATAAAATTCTATACATGTACGTCTCAAAAAAAATTATATTGAATTAATACCTAGGTTTTATTCAATGAGTTAAAAGGTAATTTGAAATGATTCCATAGGGTTAATAAGGGGTATTCTAAGAATAGTTCACCGGCTCAAACTATCAACTGTCCATTAATATGAGTCATTAAATCTGAAATCTAATGACTTATATTTGATGATCTGCTAGCTACTGTGCACTTGGTGTCGCAAAATTCATGATCTTGCATGGCACTTATTACTATTTTTTATCGCACTCTTAAATTAAATTTAATAATTTTAAATACATAATTATAAAATTACAAATTTATCCACACATAATTAATAAAAATAATTAATTGATAATATATCATTTTTATTTTAATTCTCATATCATTAATCCATCCCAAAAGTATATTTTTTAGTTTTAAGAAATAATAATCTAATTTTAAACTTATTATATGTATTTAATTTTACGGAATGATATAGTGCCCACTGTTTACATGACATTGACACATCAATATTTTTTTAATATTTAATTTAATTTTGTGTTTATCAAATATTAGAGGCATATCTCTTTAATTTAATTATCTCTTTAACTATAATTTTTTCAAGAATACTCCATGACCATCATCAATGGAAGAAAATGGGATTCAGAATTTTAGAAGAATGTATTTACTTACATGATAAAACCCGAAGAAATGGAGAATTTTAGAAAAAAATATTTTAGTTCGATACATTAGCAAAATGAAGAATGAATCACCCAACTTCTTTCTTGGAGAAAATATTATTGAACTTATTGTATTTTTATTTACATGAAAATATGATTTACAGTAATATTTACGAAAAAGATAAATAGAATAAAATATAATTTTTTTTGGTAGTGAATATATTTTTATTGTTAAAAGGTATACTTTATTCCTATTTATATATAGAATATTTGATAAACATAAAATTAAATAAATAAATTTAAAAAAAAAATGTTGATAGGACAATGCTATCATTCCCGTTTAATTTTAATACTATTATTTTTAATTTTAATTTTAATTTTAATGAAGGGTAAAATAGTAAATAATAAAATAAAATTAAAAAAATTATTTAAAAATATTAAAAATGGGCTACATGTATCCAGATGCAATTCGACATAGTTTAGGTGACACTATGAATATTGTTAGAAAACCCCGAGTTAACAAACATCTTAAATCAATAAGCCAACCATTTATTCTCCACCGTCTGATAATTATTTACCCATGGAAAGGGGCAAGTTTTGGTGAGACCGTCTCACTTAATGAGATCTGTGAGACTTTTATATATAAAAAGTGATAATGTTTTAGTAAAAAAAGTGATAGTGTTTAAGTAAAAAGTGATAGTCACTTTTGTTAAAAATATTATCACTTTTTACTTAAACATTATCACCTTTTTTTTACAATCCAAAATCTGGAAAAAAAATATGGGGCAAAAACTTGTGTGAGACCGTCTCACTGATCTGTGAGACGGATCCCTTCTAACCCATATTTTAAAATTTTGGGTAGGATAACCCATATTTTTTTCCAGATTTTGGGTTTGTAAAAAAAGTGATAATGTTTAAGTAAAAAGTGATAATATTTTTAACAAAAGTGATTGTCACTTTTTACTTAAACACTATCACTTTTTGCTCAAACATAATCACTTTTTATATATGAGGGCCGTCTTACGGATCTCATTCTGTGAGACGGTCTCACCCAAGACTAGCCCAAAATATGGACCAAAGATCCGTGAGACTGTCTCACACGCGTTTTTGCCCAAGGAAAGTTGTCTTTCACATGATGCATATGATCCAATTCCAATATATTGACTGACACATTATATTATTTCAATTTCAATTGCCAGATCTCATTGCCCTTTCTTTTCTTCATCCATCTCACTCCTACTCTTCTCCAATTCCTTTTGATTTCTCTCGGATTGCGAATACAAAAAAGGTATGCCACTTTCTAGATCCAACTCCACCATATTCTCTTCCAATTGGTGCAAACATATTAAATATATTCCATTTTTTATTTCTGTTTTCCGATTTCTGGCGATATGTGTATCAATTCTTCTTCAGATTCAATCACATGCATTCAGTTGAGGGTTTATATTTGCGTCTGCTACTTCCTTTGCAGTTTTTTGTGGAGTTGAATATGAATCCGGTTCACTCATTCTCATAGTTCCTGTCTGTACATAACCTATTTTGGTTGACTATTGCTCTTCCTAGGGGGTGGGAGAAATTTAGGGGAGAAGGATATAGTAGTTGTTTCCGTTCCAATTACTGGCGATCCAATCCTAAAGCTCAAATTTTCAATAGTAACGATGCATTTAATGAATTAGTTAGATATGATGGAGATACTGAGTTAGTATATGGTGAACTTTTTGATTTGACAAAATTGTCCTGTTGTTGCAATTGTGCTGATCCATCCTTAACTCGCACTAGGTCTTGATATGGTTACAAAGGAACAAAAAAAAAAAAGTAATCTAGCTCAGTTTAGTCCGAATCCTGATCACAGGAAAATTATACCAAGAAATGATTCTAAGTTATTAAATTAGTGACAACTAGGAGCAGTTTACTGATAAGAGTCATACAAGATGGTCATGAAGAAATAGAATGAATGGAGAATCTTTCTAGTTGAACTTGTTAAAGAGTAAAGACTGCATGTATGTAATATCACCCCCCTTATTGGTGAGTGATGTGAAGTAGGGTCTACTTCATCTCCTAGTCTTCATTGATTGTTGCAGTTTTTGAGGTGATTAGGAAACTAGCTGCCACTTATTTTGTCTACTTCAAGTAGCATTTAACTCTCTCCTCTCAATTCCTGATTGGTTTTAAATTTTGAGGATTGTGTAGGTTATGGGTGTGGAACAAAACAACATTGACATGGAAGAGGGAACTCTGGAGATTGGCATGGGTAAATCTTCATCAGCTAGTCATCTTTCATTTTAGATATTATATAGGTGTTTAAATACATGTAGACGTAGTTATATTTTTTTTTTCTTTTTCCAGAGTATAGAACTGTCTCTGGTGTTGCTGGACCTCTTGTTATCCTAGACAAAGTCAAGGTGAACATCGTATTCCCTCGTAATCATTTCTTTTTTGCACATTGAAGCATCTGCACCCATTTCTCTCTGTTTTAATGAATATGGATCCACGAACAGGCTTCATCTAGATGTTTTTCTGAAACTTTGTCAGGGTCCCAAGTACCAGGAAATTGTTAATATTCGCTTAGGAGATGGTACTACCCGAAGAGGGCAAGTCCTGGAGGTTGATGGAGAGAAGGCTGTTGTCCAGGTGATCACCATCAGTATTTCTATCTCTTTATTGAATTGTGAGATATAATTTATTTTTCTATCTTCAACCCTGCCTCCTTGGTCTCATAAGCCTCACGTCAAGAAGTACATATCAATGTGCCTTGTTTGCGCCTTCAAGGAGAAATCTGCTGCGCCACCTTCTTAATAGAACTTTTACCTAGAATTGTTTGGATTATACATGTTTTCCTGGATTTTACTTTACTTTACTTATCTTATCAATCTTTATCTTGAATTACTGACTGTAATTATTTTCCTTTGTTCTTCTTATCAGGTCTTTGAAGGAACATCTGGAATTGACAATAAATACACAACTGTCCAGTTCACTGGGGAGGTACAGTCTTTGCACTTGCAAATATTTTTCTCGGATTATTCCTTACAGTCAAGTGTTTCATTCAGGCTTTAGGGTGATTGCCTGAGACATGGCATTATACTTATACTCATAGTCTCATACCCATCTGTACAAATTTTCAATTTGTGTGTCCTCCATATTAATCTAGTCTTTGGCTGATATATTTAGCGTTTACGGTGTGTCGTCTTCTCTGCCCTATAATATTTGGACTCAGAAGAGGTGAATACATGAGATCAATCACTGAAGATTTTGTTCATTCTAATTTTGAGCCACTAAAATATTGTAGTAGTTGATTTGTTTACTGGAATTGGGTTGAACATGGGCATTGTATGTTTAGAATAAACTATGTAGATCTCTCTCTCTCTCTCTCTCTCTCTATACACACACATATATCTATCACATTTTCATTAAATTAGTACTGCACCTTGTTTACAGGTCTTAAAAACACCTGTCTCATTGGACATGCTTGGGCGTATTTTTAATGGTTCTGGGAAGCCCATTGATAATGGCCCTCCGATTCTTCCTGAAGCCTACTTAGATATTTCTGGCAAGTATCAATGGTATATGAAAATTATTGTTTTGTGTATACATGTGACCACTCCACATTTTATGCATTCTATACCTGTTTGGTTCAGGGAGTTCCATCAATCCTAGTGAGAGAACCTATCCTGAAGAAATGATACAGACTGGAATTTCAACTATTGATGTCATGAACTCAATTGCCCGAGGACAGAAAATTCCTCTTTTTTCTGCAGCTGGCCTTCCCCACAATGAAATTGCTGCCCAGATTTGTCGTCAGGCTGGTTTGGTGAAACGTTTGGAGAAAACTGAGAATCTTTTGGAGGTATATTTTTCACACTAAATCTTTTTTCTTGATCGAAAATTTTGGTTTCTCCTTGATATTGATCCCAGTAGGAAGCGTTTCCTTGTCATGCTTCATATCCATTAAACATGGCATTTTAACATTGATATGCCTGTCTGGAATAGTATCGTTCTAGACTTCATGAGGGATATCACTCATCACTGTATTTATAGTTTCCTTCGTTTTGATATCTTCAGGTTCTTGCTTTTCTATTGACGTGATTCTTCTGATCTTCTCTGTGCTACAGGGTGGCGAAGAGGACAACTTTGCCATTGTCTTTGCAGCTATGGGAGTGAACATGGAGACGGCACAGTTCTTCAAACGGGATTTTGAGGAAAATGGATCAATGGAGAGAGTGACCCTTTTCCTTAACTTGGTAATTATGCTAATCACATTCTATTACATTGTTCAATTCTTACGTAAATCTTGGGGGTGAAGTTCTGTTTATAATGCCAGTTTTTCTGCAGGCGAATGATCCCACAATAGAACGTATTATTACTCCTCGCATTGCTCTGACAACTGCAGAATACTTAGCCTATGAATGTGGAAAGCATGTTCTTGTCATTTTGACAGATATGAGTTCTTATGCTGATGCTCTTCGTGAGGTAATATCAACTATATGAACTTAAGATTCTTTCTTTTAGCAATTACTCTGTATTAGATTAGAAATATGTGGTGTCTCTGTCTCCTATTTGAAATGTTCTTATAAGTAAACACTCCCTGCAGAAGTGTTTTTGCATGCTATCTTGGTTACCATTCAATATTTTCAAAGTTAGGATTATTCCTTTTCAAATTAAAATTTCTTCTTAGGTGTCTGCTGCTCGAGAGGAAGTGCCTGGAAGACGTGGATATCCTGGTTATATGTATACAGATCTGGCAACCATCTATGAGCGAGCTGGACGTATTGAAGGACGAAAGGGTTCCATTACTCAAATTCCTATTTTAACGATGCCCAATGATGGTAATACATTTGTTGATATTTCTGTCAGCCTTCAGGTGATTTTTGGTTCTCTTTCTTGCTGTTATAATCAGTTTTATTATGTTTTCCCATGTGAATTTGCCAGATATTACGCATCCTACTCCAGATCTTACGGGCTATATCACTGAAGGGCAGATATACATTGACAGACAACTTTATAATAGGCAGGTAATAAGAGGTTGATGCACTGCGGTTAGTATCTGATAGAAATAGCACCACCTTAAAACATTATGGCCATTTGTCTCCAAAATCTTGAGGAACTTCCAGTGTATATAATGTTTCCTCTAGGAATCTGATGAAGCACCTCATAATTGTGAAAATTGTGGTTCTTATCTCTTGAATAGACTGGTTATGATGCTTAGAAGAGGTTAAATAGCTGTGCTGCATTTTCTTCCTCGCTGATAGATAAAAATGTGGATTTTGGACATAATTTGACTAAAGAAATGTTGTTTTACCTGAAATGACAGATATACCCTCCAATCAATGTGCTGCCATCCTTGTCTCGTTTAATGAAGGTAATTACAATTTAATTCACATGGGGGAATTATTTAGGGTTTAAGATGGGCATGCTGCAATTTCTGCTTGAATATTTTGCAGAGTGCGATTGGTGAGGGCATGACTCGTCGGGATCACTCTGATGTGTCTAACCAGGTGAACTGCTTAATTTCATTTTCCAGAATCCATTTCGTTTTACTCTGACTGGTTCAAGTCCTCAATATAATTTTCTTATCTTTGAATTAACATGTGCGTGCAGTTATATGCAAACTATGCGATTGGCAAGGACGTCCAGGCAATGAAAGCCGTGGTCGGAGAAGAAGCTCTTTCCTCAGAAGACCTGGTCTGTATTTTTGTGCAACTGCCTGCTTTATTATTATTATAATTCTATACTCCCTTTGTCTCATAATAAATGCCCTTTTAGACTCCAATTTTTCTCTCCTTTTTAGCCATTTTCACCTCATTATATCCCAATTTACCCCGTTTTAGTGATAATGAAAATGGTAATATGAATAAATATTGAGAGAGAATACGGGAGATGAAGATGATTAAGGATAAAATAGTACTCTCTCCGTCCCACTATAAGTTTTTCATTTCTTTTGGGTGTTTTAATCAAGGAATATGATAAAATAATAGATGTAGTACACACACATGTGTATATATATATATATTTTGTAAATCCGCTTAGGGCATGTTTGATAGCAAAGACTGATTATCTAAGATTAGGATGATAATTAAACTTTATAAATTTTAAAGCATAATCTACCCTTAATCTAAGTTATCAAACAATCAATAAAAATGATATATAGTTAATCCAGGTTTAATCTAAGCTATCAAACATGGCCTTAAAAGACATGCATTATGAGATGAAGGGAGTGCTATTGATATTTTTTTCCAATGAAATTTGACTAGTTGAAAGTACTAACTTTGTATAATGTTGGTGCATACAACTAGTTATATCTAGAGTTCCTTGATAAATTCGAGAGGAAGTTTGTGGCCCAAGGGGCGTATGATACGCGGAACATCTTCCAGTCACTTGATTTAGCATGGACCCTTCTTAGAATCTTTCCGCGAGAGCTTCTTCACCGTATTCCTGCAAAGACACTCGACCAATACTACAGCAGGGATGCATCTAACTAAAGGAGGATGACGGAGACACACACTCGTGCTGCATTGGAGATTTCTGTTCGACTGCCCCACAAGGCTCTGCACAAGTAAAAGATAGTCGTATTTTTTCCACAGAGAAGCAGTTAGATGGTGTGATTGGTTTGTATTATTGTGTTGCTCTAGATGAATGAGTGGTGCTGCATTTGGGGTTCTTAAATTTATTCTTTAACACCCACTTTTATTACTACAATTTTAGTCTCTATTATTCATTTAAGAGGTTCGCGACTCTGGACAATTTTTTGTATCATTATTATGTTTCCAAAAATAAAATGAGGATTGCCTCTGTCTGTTTTACCCTTCCCTTTGATTGTATGCTACTTGCCTACTTCAAATAAGTCCTTCTGATTTTATGGCAGGTAACTTTTTCATTTTACCTTGTTCTCTATATTTTATGGAAACTTTAATAAACGTGGGCGATTGATTTATACTACTGTAGTATGGAGTAATTTGTTGGGGTCAATTGTTGAATACTCCTATAAAAAATGATCCAAGGAACCCTAATAACTTCACCGCCACCACGCAGCGTCAGCGTCGACTGTTGCAGCGCCGGCATCCACCACCCACCGCGCTTCCGTGTACCCAACTGGTGAGACTCTCCTTTTGTTCGGTCTAATCTGAGAGGGTAATACAGGGATTTCATAATTAAAGAAAAATAAAAAAAATAATTGTTGGGGTGTAAATAACCGTCCAAAAATAAATAAATAAAATAAGATTCCCCCAATTTCCCCAATCTGCGACCTAATTGCCCAATCCCGCCTCGCCCTCTTCTGCCATTGCCGTAACTAAAGTCGCCTCTGTCATTCATCACTGCGCAGCCGCAGGTTTTATGTTTTCTTCACTCACTTTAAGTTTTCTGCGTCTTTAAGTGTAAAATTCTTTCTTTTTTCGTGGTTACGTGGGAAACTTGCCACTTGTTTTCCTATTAAACGAAATTTCTTTCTTTTTTAGTTGAATTGGTATTCTGAGCTCTTCAATTCGAAATTAGGATTATTATTTGCTGAATTTTCTTACTTCTATGGCTTTAACTTCTCCTATTTAAACCATATTGCCGAATATTTAGTTATTTCAATTTTATTGTGTGCTCGTGTTGTCTGGTTTCGATTGTCAAATGATTTTGGCGATATTTAAACTTTCTTCTGTTATCTATAATTGGTGATATCTCTGATTCTCTAGGAACGATGTTTTATGGTTTCGGTAATGAACAAAATTTCCTCTGTTTTTCCTATCAAGGGTGTTAATTTAGGGCATTGGATGATTCAATAAAATGATACTCCACTATTTTTTTAAGGAATTGAGGTTCAAAAACTGTGAAGTATTTTTAGTAAAAGTCTTCTGTCAAACCAAACTATATATTGCTTGTTTTTTTTTTTTTTTTTTTTTTTTGAGGGAACTATATATTGCTTGTTAGATACTTAATTACCCTCCTTGCAATATTGTAGCCTTCTATTTTCACCCTTTGTATATAAACATCCTTTTGTTTTGGTGTAGGGTGACATGGATGTTGAAGTCGACCATTATGATGCATTGGGACTGCCTTCTGGTGAAGAAGGTTCTAGGCTTTCAGAACAAGAGATTAACAAAGCCTATCGGTCCAAGGCCAGGGAGCTACATCCTGACAAGAGGCCTGATGACCCGAATGCGCATGCTAATTTTCTGAAGCTTCAAACTTCATATTCAGTCCTCAAGGATGAAAAGGCCAGGAAGTTATTTGATGACCTACTTAGAGTGAAACGGGAGAAGATTCATCGTCAGGGGCAACAAGATTCCAAACGCCGAAAGATGATGTCAGATCTTGAAGAAAGAGAGCGTTCAGCTTTTGCCGTTGACCCCAGCACGAATGCTCGACAAGAGGAAGAGAGAATAGCTCGACAATTGAAGGAGGAAATTGCAAGAATTCGTGCTATGCATGCCAAAAAAATGTCGGCTGTTGCAACTCCTTTTGAGAAAGATAAACCGGCAAGGGCAAAAGAGAGTGGGGATAGTGGATCTAATGGATTGGACAAGGAGAAGGTTGTTAAAGTTTCATGGGAAAAGGTTGGTGAAGACTACACAGCTCAGAGACTTCGTGAAATATTTGAAGAATTTGGTGATGTAGAAGATGTTGTCATCAAGAGTTCCAAGAAGAAAGGATCAGCTCTTGTAGTAATGGCTTCTAAGGATGATGCTGTAAGTTTATGTACAAGTCTTTTTTTATTCATGTGTTTCTTTTTGGTTTCTCACTAAGAGTTATGGTTGGCAGGTTGCTGCTACTGGAAATGTACTCGGTAATCTTTCAAACCCTCTTCTGGTTTTGCCTCTTCAACCTGCCTCATCGCCGGCTGCAGAGAAAAATGAGCCTGAGCGTCCAAAACTGAGCAATCTTGTTGGTGCTGGATATCAGGCATTTGAAAATTCAGTGCTGGAGAAAATGAAGAAGGTTGGTAACTGCACCTTTTTTTTATTTTCTTTATTAATTCATGAGTATTTTCTAACGATTGATTTAAGGCCTCTTAAATTTGTGCATATTCACTTTATTTAGTCATTTTGGATTCGAATTCATGCACATGATTTTGAGTTTTTTTTCTTTCTGATTTGCGTATGTCTCATGATGACAGGCTGCAGAGAGACAAAAGTGACTTGTACCAAAGGCTTGAAATTCCTGCTTCGTGGTAATAAGCTCACTCTTCTTCAAACTTAACTTCTGTAACATACGTGAAAATTTGAAATTGTACTGTAGATTCATTAACACAGTGTGGAAGTGTCTGTAGTTGGACTCAATTATTGATAAGGATACTATTTAACTTTTCTTTAGAAGAGGTGTCAGTCCATAAAGAACTTTGCTCTGGCTTTAAGCGAGCCTCTGCTAGTGGACGTTGAGATTGGTTTCCCAAATTAGTTAGTCAATCCTTGGGCCGGATATTGAGACTTAAAAAAAAAGGTTTTCTTTGAAGACCTACTGGATTGGTGAATAAAACCACATATTTTTCTCTGGTAGCTAAACTAGTTCGTAAATATTTGTATTGTAATTCAAGTATTCAACTGAACTTAATTAAAGTGTCCAAATCTATGACTTGTTTGCATTCTGGGATGAGATTGCTAACACTGGATATGATTAAGTATTGAATGTGATGAAGGATCCTTTCTCATTGCTTAATTATAGAGATGTTTTAATTTGTATGTACACCAACCATCTCCTTGCATAATTCTTGGGATCAATTTCATTTCCTTTTACTTTTGAATTAAGGATTTACTCATGGATAGATCCATCGATAGTTTTGTGTACGAACTCAGAGCATTTGAGTTGAGAGCGTTAAACGACAATGTCCCTTAGTAGAATTCACTCCGACTAATTAAATTAAGGGACCTCCTACGTGTAGTTAGAGTGTCGTATGACTACTGTAGTCAATTAAATCTGAACTATTAAAAATCAAATCTAAAGGCTTAAATCTGATGACTTGTTACCTTTTGTACTTTGTGTTGAAAATATTCATCGTATGTGTCGTATGATGTCATATTTATAATTAATTTAATTAATTAAAATATATAATTTAAATTTACATTTTTATCCTTAATTTAATAAAAAAAATATTATATTTATTAATTTAATTAAAATACATAATAGGAAATTGCTAATATTATATTTATTAATTTAATTTCCAATTTGGGGTCTCTTACTAATTCTACAATTTAATAGGAAATTAACTATGTGAATTGTTGACTGCCACTTCGATGACCTTTCTCTAGTGGCCTAAAAATAAGTTTGGCACATAAATTCCTGTTTGTTAGTTTCATTTTTTGGAAGCATACCTATGTCGAAGGTGTGTGAGGACCTCAATGAATTTCACTTTATCGATTTGTATTTGTTGCTCGAATAGTTGAACTGATACTATGCATGTACAATAAAATTAAAACCCATATATTTTTTCAGACGTAGCATATGAAAAAGAAGAAAAAATCGATATATGAAAACTTGAATTAATTTTAAATTAAAAAAGATGTAATTTAATGTTATTATGATTATTGATTTTAAATTTAAATAAATATAATACTCTCTGTCCAGTAAAATTTTGCTCACTTCTTTTTATATGTGTTTTTAAAAAAATTATATTTTAATTATAAAAAATATATGTGGAGTATTTTACTATATATAAGGGTAAAGTTATAATTTAAAAATTATATATTTTAATTAATTTAATTAATATAATATTTTACTAATAAAAACTTAATTTTAAAATTTCAATAAATACATACAACACATATTAGAAAAGGAAATAAATCAAAGTTTAAACCTTTAAATTTGAATTTTAATGATTCAAACCAATTGACTACGATTAGGGGTGGGTAAATATACCGAAATTTCGGTATACCGAGCTTTTCATACCGAAAAAATATTGAAATTGTCGAAATTTTCGGTATACCGAAACTTTCGGTACGGTATGATATCTTCGGTACGGTAACGGTATGGAAAATGATCATACCGCGGTATTTCGGTATACCGAAAAAATTTCGGTATTCGATATGAAACGGTATATCGATATACCGAAATGCCGAAACCTTATAAAATTATTATGGAACGGTATATCGATATACCGAAACCTTAATAAATAATAATTTTATATTATTTTTAAATTAAAATAACTTTAATTATTAAAACATAAATAAAATAAATCTTAAATAATTAATTTCGGTATAAAACAATGCTTCAATATTTTCGGTATGAATTGGTATACCGGTATTTCGATATGAAATGATGGTTCAATATTTTCGATATGAATCAATATACCGATATGGTATGGTATACCGATATACCGTACCGAAAGTTCGGTATACCGAAATTACGGTACGGTATCGGTATGAATTTTTACATACCGAAAATTTCGGTATACAGAGATTACGGTATACCGAAATTTTGGTACGGTAACGGTATGAATTTTTTCAATACCGAAATTTTCGGTATGATAACGGTATGGTTCGGTATGGTCGGTATACCGTATCGAACCACCCCTACGATAGTTCATACGACATTATACGACACACTGACTACATTTAAAAGTCCATCTACTTTTTATACTCCGTACAATAGGTTGCGTGGAATCCAACTACTCTTTTACTTCAAATGAATGCTATTTTTCTCAATAAATACATTTTGGTCGCCCTATCTATATGATACTACTACATGACTCAAGTATCTAATAATAAAGAGTGAAATAAAATTTAACTAAAAAATTTCTATCGAAAGTGAATTAAAAAAATATTAATTCATGTATGTGATGACAAATATTACTCTCCTCCTTCTACGATAGCTTTCACATTCTCACAAAAGAAATGTTTTTTCTCTCTCATCTTGCCCGTTGCCACCTTTTGTTGCCCTAAATCATTCCCTTTCTTAGCCAGGTTGGGTTGATCCAATATACGGAGTATTAAACTTAATGATTCATTTATCTTTTAATTAAGCTCATTAACATGAAAATAGAATATACAACTACCGCTCTAAACATGATGGATAATACACAACACGACAATCGCAGTCGCACACACAACTCTGAGCTTACTACTTTATAATCGCTGTTTGAAGACATTATAATTAATGTTGATAAATGGTATAAATGAAGAAAATAATGATCCAAAATTGGAGTGACGAGTGTAAATGAAATGAAGAAAATTAGTTTATGATTGGTGCATGCGTCGCTGCAGGGCTGAAAAAAACCCACCAGATTTCTCCTTTGTAGCCTCCTCTCCACCATCTCCAACCTTGAACTGAACAATCAAGAATAATTAATACAGGCAAATTAAATAATCAATCTTGTTTCTTATTAAACAAACAACAACACTACCTCCTTAGAAATGTGGTGTAAGATTTCAGTGACTTGAGAAAAATCAGGTCTCAAACTAGGATCTGGGTGCCAGCATCTCTCAAGCAGCTCAGCAACCTTTGGATGTGTATGTTTCGGGATACTTGGCCGCAGACCCTACACGGACCTGTCACTGTGAGTCGTAGTACTTGCAAATAATAGTATAATATAACCAATTACAAAACTGAGATTTGTTCATGCCTCCTCACCTTTTGGACCACTCCTACAGCTGCTTGTAAAGGGGTCAAGTACTCATAAGGAAGCTGCCATGACATGGACACCCAAAATGAAAATGTATTAAGGAATATCAAATCATAAGAGTGCTATTTTTCAACATATTTCCAAGATTAGATTAATACCTTTCCTGTTAGCAGTTCCCATAAAACCACCCCAAAGCTAAACACGTCAGCCTTGTGATCGTAGGGCTTATGCTCAATAATCTATTAAAAAAAAACAAGTAAATAGCTAAATTCAAGCAATAGTTGTGTAAAAAAGATCAAATATAACTGTGCATATAACTCTAGTTTAACTCGAGAACGGTCTTTCTACACTCAGAAATAATTCAATATACAAAGAATAGCTAAAAGTCTCCAAAATACCTCAGGGGCCATCCACCGATACGTCCCAGTTTCAGCAGTCATAACACCTGTTTGTGCTTTCACTCTGGCGACTCCAAAATCACCCACTTTAACAACCTGAAAATAAGGATTTTTAAATCTTCCCACTTCCCAAAGATACGAAGAAAGGGTTATCCAGATTTTAGAATGCAAAGAAAGCATGTAAAAACAAAAAATGCACTAAGAGTTGCAAGCCGCATAATTATGCCTTAAAACTGACAAAGTACATGGGCTGCCAAGGAATAAACAAGAAAGCAGCTCTGTCTGCACTTCTACACAAAAGAATGTGTCCATACAAATACCAAGTTAAACATTTTTGAGTTAAATCTGCTCGCTCAATTCATCATTGGTAACAAAAAGGCATCACGTTTACACATGTAGAGGCAAAATACTTACTTCATTTTCATCCATCAAAAGATTTGCAGCCTTCAAGTCCCTGTGAATTATATTGTTCTGATGCAAATAATTCATTCCCTTTGATATATCAATCCCAACTTTAAGTAAACCTGGTAGCTTAAAACTACCCTTTTGCTTGTGTAAATAGTCGTACACACTCCCTCCAGACATGAATTCTGCATTTAATAAACATGTTAATTTACGATGAAATTTATAGATATGGAAAAAGAAATAGGTACCTACAAAAGTAATCAAACCTGTGACTATGCACAAATTTGGAGGTTTGGTGCATGCCCCTATAAATTGAACAACATTTTTGTGACGAATTTTTCTGCAATCAATGTTTAAAGCAAATTATAAGAGACCCTGGAACAATTTTGATGCCAAACTTCTCATAGCTGTAAGAAAACTTCATCAGCTGTAAGGTATGCCAAATTGGAACAGTTATCAGCATAATAAAGCCCAGTTAATACCATCTTAAAGTCTAACGTCTGATAAGGTTGACAAAAGGCCACAATTATTTACATTTGACCATTTAAAATATTCTTGATGGAAAGCTGTTGACACACCTCATTATATATACTTCTTGGGCGAATTCCTTCTGGAGTTCTGTATTCAAGCGTTCTGTCTTGAGAATTTTAATTGCTACTTCCTGACTACAATAAGTACCTCGGTATCTGAACACAAAATTTATAGAGTAAGTCACACACTCAACTGTAAGTGTAGGCTTCAAATAAGGTATCATAATAGTAATACTTACAGATCACCATAAGATCCTGATGCTACTTTGGACTCAAACTGAAGATACTCAGGATCAATTTCCCAGACATCAGTACCATCATCGGGTATTTTCAGATGATCAGGCTCAAGTTTGATCCCTTTTTTATGTTCATTGACATGAGGCAATGAATGTATATTTGGCCATAAGCTCCTCTGCATAAAGCAAACATATACTTCATAATTGTAGCTTTATAACAGACTGAATGTTGGACTATATAATTGAAATGACAATAAAATCCCTTCAAAAATTCACATTTCAATACCTAATGTGTAAATGCACTTTACTAAAAATTGGCAGTTCTGGTAGTAGTAGCTTTTCACAAATATATGTGGGTTAGCAAAGAAGTGAAACACAAGTAAACCAACAACTTCAGAAGGAATTGTCAAATATTGCAATATAAACACACAACAGTGGCAACAAATTCTGAGGTAGACTCAGTTGCAAGATCACATAAGAATGATACCTCGGTCTTCAAAATTTCTTTTTCAAGAGCAGTTCGAAGTTGATCAATCTCCTGATAAGTTATGCCAAAGGGTAAGTTAAAATTGTATGAAGCTAAATTAATAAAGAGGGTCTGCAAAATGCCATTGCAGAATTCAAAATAAATGTGACAGTAGGACCAAAAGTAAGCGTCATATCTTCATTTATTTGATAAGCATGGACACTCCCACCAAATACGGAGTATATTTTATTACACAAGAAAACAAGATTGCATAGATTTTTTTTTTTAATAGAATATGACTTATAACGGAGCATCAAACTTTGCTTTAATGGAAAAATGGAGAAAGTACAAAAAAACAGCCAGAACCTAATTGGATAGATAAAGAAAAGGAATAATTTTAAGAGTGAAAAAAAAATAAAAAATTAAAGATGGATAGCACCTCAAATAGCCAACCATCAACCACAAAGACATCTAGAGAATAGCCATCCACAGTGGAAAAGGCGTGTGCTTCCTGGATGTTGAGCCCAATTTCAGCTAATAAAGAAGTCAACTGCAAGTTTCACCATTGTATAGTTCAAGTCAAAGGGGTAAAACATGCTGCTGTTTGATACTGTAAGCAATCCTTTGAAATTACAAATAAGTACAAAACCTTTCATTCACATATAATCTACCCACAGAAGGATAACAAACAAAAGTTTAGGCATCTACTTAATGAGAATAACAATTTGATAGATTGATGATGCATCACCTGACTAAGAAGCTTGGGCTTGTCAATTGCCGAGAAAGTAATCTCATGCATGGGCCTACATTATCAATTCAGAAAAGAGTTAAGTTCTATAATACATACTTAAATATTTGATTAGATACTTGTATGAAACCGTATTACATTATCAAATTGTTGGCATAGACCTCGAGAAATGTATTGTGCATTAAAGCTGATGGCATATACTTCAATAAAGCAACATTTAAGTAATAAAGATGGTAGGTAACAATAAAAGTGCAGTTATACAGTTATGATGAAGAATTCAGGCAATTGCAATGAATGCAATGGACTAAACTCTTGTTACGGTGGTGATAGCCAAATACCCCAAAAAATTCATTAATAGAAGTCAAGGATGAGGAATCATGTGCGCCAGTAAGTATTAGACCAGCTGGAGCATATCATTTCAATAGAGTATACCTTGAAAACTTGGCAACAACATCAACACCACTATCAACATGATCTTGTACATCTTGAAGGGCAAGGGCCTCAAGATTAGGAGAAGAACCAAAGGCAGGTGGTGGATGGCTGTTGAAATGTAAAAAAAACGGGATATGAACGTACATGATGAGTAATGTAAATTAACAAACAAGTTTAACAACAGTGAAACCTCAGAAGATGATTGATTATGTATGTAACAGAATAGTGTTAGTACCTCCCTCTTGTTGGAGAGGATGAATGGACTGAATCTCCTAGGTTCCCATCGGAAACAGGCACTACCTAAAAAAAGAAAAAGAGTAGGTATATGCACAAGGAAGATAAACTAGTAGCCAAAATAAGGTGAGAAAAATGACTTAAGAAGATTGTTCAAAAATTGATACACAAAATTAGGAATGGAGCAAAATGGGAAAGTGTGGATTGAATAATAATAGAGCAATTAAAGAGCTAGAATTAAGTTTGAGCAGTTCCATGGCATGTACACAACTAGTTTGAGATGGTGGAATGAAATTGATGATTAATAGAAGGCAGGCAATGGATTTGAGATGAGAAATAATAATTCCATGCAGAGACTAGTAGAAGATTGTGTTAGAACTTAGAAATAGGATGAGTGAATGAAGAAATGACCTGCACAAGGCGGAGGTCAAAAGCGGGCCTATTAGGAGGATGGCGAGCGAGATGCAGCAGTCTCTTGTGAGTGAGAACATCTTCTGCCCTCTCCAAGTTCACATCCATCGCATACCTAATGAATGCCCTAATTAATTAATTAATACATGCAACACACATCTGATTTAATAATTACTCTGTTGTATGATCTTAACATTCATTCTAGCTAATCAAATAGATATATCCAACCAAATCCACTGATATCCAATCATATTATATATAAATAAAATAAATGTGATCGATGACCTTGGAGGAAGACGATTGAAATGCGCCCAGAGGTGATGATCAAAACCTATTTCGCGAGCTTCGGGATGGTCGACTTCCTTCAGCCGCCGTAAAACCTCATGGTAAACCTCTACTTTCGCCGACGACGACCCCTTACTTGCACCACAACTCTCCTCCTCCTTCACCATTCCAACACCTTTACACGTAGTAGTAGTAGAATTAATGGTGGATGATTTTTGTTTTTCACCACCGATGATCCTCCTAGTATATGCCGATTTGAAATGGTGGATGATTCTTCTTCCAACCCAAAATCAGCTTTAATAATAATATCCATATTATATCAACTACTACTAACTGGGAGAAATATTTTTTAAATCTTTGATTTGGTAAGTTTACTGCCCTGCCAGCCCACCCTTGAATGAGGGAGGGAGGGAGGATCAAGGATGATGAGGCTTATATTTTTGGGACATTTATTTACTACCTAGGTTAAATTCTAATTAATTATTGTCGATCGGAATTCAGAATTCCAAGAAATCCAATTTCCTTTTCCAAATACTACTAATTAATTATGTTAGTTAGTAGTAATAAAATGACTCATCACCACGTCTCCTTGGTTTTAGATTTCAAACCTTAATTAGAGTATATATGACTTTTAAAAATTATCTTAATTATAACATGAAATTATTTTATTATAAGATGTTAAAAAAATTAACTCATAATTTACGCATCCTGCTTACATCTACGTGGATCCAATGGCTCTACCCTAAACTGAAATTTTTCTATATGAAAATAATTTTACATTTATTAATAATAAAATAAATAACCTCATTTTAATGTACAAAAAACAGCCCAATATTAATTTTAAAAATTTAGGCTTTATTATATTATTGCTATACATATATATGGAGTAATTGTTAATGCATTTGAATTTGTTTATAATTAATCATAACAATTGTAATCTTATTATTAACTATCAATTCAATATTTAGAACACCTAGTTTTTTTTCAAATGATCAATCAATATGTAAGAGTATTATATGGAATGATCTATGTTAAAAAATGTGAATGATCAATATTAAACAATTATTTAATTACTTTTATTGAAAATGGATTTGTTTATATAAATTTTTAATGATGACCACATAGGCGCACATTTAAAAAAAAAAAAAGACTTTATTTATATTTATAGTTTAATTTGCATTTTAGTATTTATTTATTCATTTAGTTTGCATTGAGTTTAATAACTTTAAATGGTTAATAATATATCATGTATAATGTTTTTTACCCCAAATTCAAAATTCGAGTGGAGTAGGACAAAACAAAAACAAAAATCACTAAAGCTAGAATAAATATTGGATTTTAATGTATTGTATGGTAGGAAGCTAGCTAGCTCGTTTCTAAGTTGTTGCACGTTATGTTGATTCTGGTGTATCAGGTAAACATGGTACTACTACAGTATATCGTAGATGTTCCTACTAATTACACTATTTAATTCGGAGTACTTAATTAATGTGGGCCTACAAGCAGTGACGGAGCCAGAAATATTAGATTGGGGGCCCAATTTACATTACTATAAAGATAAAATAATATTATATTTAATTCATTATAAATTTTGATTGTTTCGACTCATAATAGGTGAAATGGTGTTAAAATTATTAGACAAATGTATAACTTAAAATATATTCCCTCCCTCCCATAATGACTTGAATACGTTGATAAGTTCACTTTTTAAGAAATGTGAATTTAGTAAAGTGTGGGGTCAAATAAATGAGAAGTATTTTTGGTGATTTAGTGAGGTATAAAAGAAATTTAATGAGGTGTTAAAAAAAATTTAGTGAGATGTAGGGAAGAATGTAGATTAAAATGAGTGACAATTTTAAAAATAAAATGATGTAGTGAGAATATTAATTTTATAGATTATTTACATATTATGAGTGTACAAATAATTTTGAAACGTCTCAAATAAAAAAAAAAGTATACAAATAATTATAAAACGGAAAAAATATACATAATAAAAAAAAATTGGTGGGGGGCCCACTGCCTCCGCTGGGCCCTATGTGGCTCCGTCCTTGCCTACAAGTACAACGATAAGCAGTAATATTTGACTTTACACACAATTAAGAAAAATCAATAGATATTGTTTAAATTTATATTTTCATCTTATTGAATAGTGAGAAGAGTTTACATATTTATAGAAGACTTGAGTTTCTAGAGTCTTCTTCCAACAACTATTTGTTAATTGTAACTACCTACAAAACTACTCATCTTCTAGAAATAACTAGATCCTTCATTTGGTTGTGAGTATTTACGCGTGATGTGATGCTGCATAGTAGGGTTTGCATGCTTTGTATGCTATATTTGTATATACACTAACATGCCCCCGAAGAATTTGGACCACGGTAGCTAGCTGAGATGGAGCCATGAGTTGAGACGAGCAAACCGACCAGGAGCTAGAGGCTTTGTGAGCAAGTCAGCCGGCTGGTCTTCTGAAGCAATGAAGCGAACATCAAGGAAACCAGATTGAACTTTTTCACGTAAGAAATGAACATCAACTTCAATGTGCTTAGTGCGAGAGTGGAAAGCTGGGCTGAACGCTAGTGTGATGGCACCCTGATTGTCGCACCATAAGAGACATGGAGTGGAGACTGGTATGTAGAGTTCCTTGCAGAAGCTGGAAATCCATAGCAGCTCAGTAGTAGCAAGAGCTAAGGCCCTGTATTCAGCCTCGGTGCTGCTGCGAGCTACAACATTCTGCTTACGAGAGCCCCATGAAATGAGATTCGGGCCAAGAGTAATACAAAATCCTGAAGTGCTGCGTCGATCATCCAAACTAGAGGCATAGTCCGCGTCAACAAAACCCTGTAACCTGAAATCAGAACATTTAGAAAAAGATAAACCATGAGATAAAGAGCCCTTAAGATAGCGAAGAACCCTTTTACAAGCTTTCCAATGGTTTTGTGAAGGATTTTGCAAAAACTGAGAGAGTTTGTTGACACTAAAGGAGATATCGGGACGAGTGATTGTGAGGTATTGTAAAGCACCAACAATGCTTCGATAAAGAGTGGGATTATCAAAGGAGGGGTTGTCTGAAAGGGATAGTTTAGAGGAGGGGCAGATAGGAGTAGAGCATGGTTTTGAAGAATCCAGGTGTGCCTTAGAAATGATCTCAGAAGCATATTTTGATTGAGTGAGCTTGATGGTAGTTTGTGTAGAATGAGACTCAATACCAAGAAAGTAGTTAATTTCTCCCAGGTGTTTGAGAGAAAACTGAGTATGGAGGGCATCAATGAGAGCTTTGACAAGCATTGGATCATCCCCAGTAATTAAGATGTCATCAACGTATACCAATAGTAGTGTTATCTTCCCATGTAGCTTCTGATGAAACAAACAGTGATCAGAGGAAGAGTGTGTGAAACCTTTGCAGACCAGAAATGCCTTTAGAGTATCATACCAAGCCTTTGGAGCTTGCTTCAATCCATATAGAGCTTTTTGAAGTTTACACACATAAGATGGATGATGGTTGTCAACAAAACCCTCAGGTTGTGCTATGTATACTGTTTCCAGAAGTTGGCCTTTGAGAAACGCATTGTTAATATCCACTTGCTGAATGGACCATCCTTTCGACACTGCCAAGCTAAATACAATCCGAAGTGTAACAGGCTTGATCACTGGGCTGAACGTACTGAAATAATCAACACCAGCCTGTTGTTGAAAACCACGAGCAACCAATCTGGCCTTATAACGTTCAACTGAGCCATCCTTGTTGTATTTCACCCGAAAAATCCATTTGGTTGTGATTGGATGTATAGCAGGAGAAGGAGGCACCAAAGTCCAGGTGCCATTCTGAATTAAGGCATCATATTCAAGTTGCATTGCCCTCATCCATTCTTGGCTCATCATAGCTTCTGTAACAGATAGGGGTTCTGGAATGGGAGAAGAAGATAAGAACACTTTGGGTTTGTGAATACCTGATTTTGACCTGGTTTGCATTTGATGAGTATTTGGGATGGATGGAGCATGAGCAGAAATAGCTGGAGAAGGAAGTGAGGGAGTAGTGGCTGGAATGAGAGGAGCTGAAACAGAAGGAGAGGGGAGTGATGATGGAGGTAACATATACCTTGTTGAGCTTGAGGAGGCAGCAGTAGAATGAGCATCATGAGCAGATGATGGCCCAACAGATTGTGTTGCAGATAAGGAGGGAAAAGATGGAGCAGACTGGGATAGTGTAGGTGGGGAGATAGACTGAGGTATTTGAGCAGAAAACATAGGAGAGGATGGAGTAGGTTTTGATATGGAGTAAGATGGAAACTCTTGTTCATTAAATTGAACAGAAGCAGAAACATAGATTTTGCCTGAAGAGTGCAAACACTTGTAGCCTTTATGATTGGAACTATACCCCAAGAAGATGCATTTGGAGCTACGATATTGAAGTTTGGAGGTGTTATATGGACGGAGGAAAGGAAAACATGCACAACCGAAAACCCTAAGAGAATGGTAGTCAGGAGGTCTGTGATATAAAGATTCAAATGGAGACACATGATTTAGAACTGGTGTGGGTAACATGTTGATAATGTGAGCAGCAGTAGCAAAGGCATGCCACCAAAAAGCCATGGAAAGGTTTGTCCTAGCAAGCATAGCAAGACCAAGCTCCATAACATGTTGATGTTTCCTCTCAATTAAACCATTATGTGGATGAGTATAAGCACAAGACAACCTCACTTGGATGCCAAGAGGTTTGACCAATCGAGCCACTGGTAAAAATTCTGTTCCCATGTCATGCTGAATAGTTTTGATTGAAACCCCAAAGTATCTCTCCATAGTTTTCATGAACTGATCAAAAACAGTGACAACTTCTGATTTGGCCATTAAGGGAAAGATCCACACAAATCTGGTATAATCATCAACAATAGATAGATAATATCTAAAACCATCAATTGAAACACAAGATGCAGGCCCCCAAACATCCATATGAACTAACTCAAAAGGAGATGAAGTATGATGAACAACTGAATGAAAAGATTTCATATGCATCTTGCCAAGGCTACATTCATCACAGAAAACAGCTGCAGAATTTTTACACACAATATTCATACTCTTTAAAACAGATGAAAGAGTAGAATTGCCAGGATGGCCAAGTCGACAATGCCACAATCTCCAAGCGGACTTATTCTCATGATCTACTGAACTAGAACCTGACTTATTCTCATGATCTACTGAACTAGAACCTTTATTACAAAGTAAACTGGAAGGTAAAACTTTCTTCACTGATCCAAAGCTACCAAAGTCCAGAGCATATAATCCATCTTTAAGCACCCCTTTCAAGAGTATCTTGCGAGACTTCAGGTCCTTAACAAAGCAACAATCAGTATAGAATTCAATGACAACATCATTATCCTTAAGAAATTGAGATATGCTCATAAGATTCTTAGTAATAGCAGGAACATGTAGCACATTTTCCATAAAAAGAGGTTTTGACTTATCATTTGAAGTCACACAAAATGAACCAGTGTGAGAGATTGGAATAGACTCACCATTACCAACAATGAGAGATTCCATACCTTGATATGGATTAGTAATGTGTAGATTGGCAATCTGTGAGGTTACATGATGAGTGGCTCCGCTGTCAACGAACCAGTTAGGGTTTGAAACATCAGCAGTAGAACCAGAGGATGAAGCACCTGAGTCCATTCGACCTGAGGAGTAAGGAGCCAAATGAGCAGAACGAACAGGAGCTTGATGAGCCAAATGAGCCTGGAATGGTGGAGTGAATGGAGGACGAGGTGGTGATGGAGCATGATTAGAACGAGATTGATTGCCTTCTATACCATGAAATGAGTGATCAAATCTCTTATAACATTTGGCAGCAACATGATAAGTTCTACCACAAAGTTGACACACAATTTTAGGTTTGGGAAAAGGCCTACCCCTGCTTCTACCTTTTCCAGAATCATTGCCACGAAATTCTCTTGTAACAGCATGTACAGAAGGAGAAGGTGATGCAATGTTACCACCAGCAAGCTGAACCGTATGAGAGCTGTGACTCTGAAGACGCATCTCATAAGCTTGAAGTATAGATTGAACTTCAGGTAAGGAAGGAACAGATCCTCTAGTGGTCAGATTTACTACAACGGCATCAAAATCAGCTCCTAATCCACCCAATATATAGAGCACCAACTCATCATCACCAATAGATTGACCAGCATGATGAAGACCATCAGCAACAGCTCGCATTTTCAGTATAAACTCATCAATGCTTAGATCGCCCTTTCGAAGAGTTTGAAGTTGCAGGCGAAGAATCATAGCCTTAGCACTCGACTGAGACTGAAACAGTAATTCAAACACGATCCAAAGTTGAAACGAATGCTCGCACCGGCTTACGTGACCGAGCATGGAATCAGAAACAGAGCTGAGAAGCCATCCAAGTAAGAATTGATCCTTCCTCTGCCAGGATAGAGAATCTGACGAACTGGCAGTTGGATCTGCAGGTACGGCCTTGCACAACAATACATCCTCAAAGCAATGAGCTCTGACGGAGGCCAAAACCTGATTACGCCAAAACGGATAGTTATCGTTATCCAAACGAATTGAAAGTGTGATAAATCGGGGAAGAGAGGATGGAATGGAAGGTTGTGAACTCATGATTCAGAGATAGAGTATAGCGGAAGAGTGTAGATAAGATCGGAAGGAGATATGAAGATGAAAAACGGTTGAGATAAGAACAGAGCAGTTACAAGTTTGAAGATATGAAGATGTGAAGGCAGTTACTGAGTTGAGGATATGAAGATGTGAAGAGGATGGATGAAGATATGAAGGAGACACATGAAGATATGAAGAGAGTAGAAGAAGATGAGAAACAGAAATTTGCAAAATCAAACACTAGCCATAAGAAAAACCTGATCTCTCATGATACCATGTTTAAATTTATATTTTCATCTTATTGAATAGTGAGAAGAGTTTACATATTTATAGAAGACTTGAGTTTCTAGAGTCTTCTTCCAACAACTATTTGTTAATTGTAACTACCTACAAAACTACTCATCTTCTAGAAATAACTAGATCCTTCATTTGGTTGTGAGTATTTACGCGTGATGTGATGCTGCATACAGGGGCGGACCCAGGATTGTAGGTTAGGGGGGCCGATAAAATAAAATTTGGTATTTTATAATTAAATCTAGATATATTAGTATATATAGTTAAATATCTCAAAATACATAATTATATCCTCAATATGTTAAAATCTAGAATTCTTTCACGCCTATCATGAAAATCGTTAATAATGGATAGTTTGTCTAGAATAAAATTGAGATTAAGTCTTCTTTTTTTAATGTTAAAATTGGATAAATTTTTTAATATTAAAATTTATTTATAAAGGTAAATATTTTTTAATTAAAATTGTATCGTAGACAAATATTAAACTAAAAAATACCTTTTTTACTCCTATATTTTTATTCTGTATCCCTTTATTTAATTTTTAAATATTTATGTAATTTTAAAAAATTAATTGAGGCTAAAAATATATGGCTACCTCAAATTAATTAAATTACAATGCATGTTGCGTAGCAGCCTCATTACTTTGTTTGATCAGAATTTTTCAGAGTTATACAATAGTAATAAAATATTGATACACTATAGTAATAAAATGAAAATAGTAATAAAATATTGATACACTACATACAATAGTAATAAAATGAAAAAAGTTGAGGGGGGCCATGGCCACCCCCATGTAATGCGTGCGTCCGCCCCTGGCTGCATAGTAGGGTTTGCATGCTTTGTATGCTATATTTGTATATACACTAACAGATATAGTTAAATCTAAAGTAAAAGAGAAAATGTAGTTATAATTTGAAATATTCAAAAAAGAATATGTAGCTATTTTTGTGGGAAGGAGGGAGAATCCAAACAAACATGAAATGTGTGTTTCAATAAAAGTTGTTTAATTTAATCCATCCTCGATCGGTTATTAATTAATCTGAAAATTACAGCTGCTTTGTATTATTATTATTATTTTATATTATCCTTATAATAATTTAAGGCTACTGCAAGTTGTCCTCTTCTATAAAGTTGACCACCTAATTAATTAGCAGAAGTACTTGTTTGGCATCAAAAAGGTTTAAACCATATTGCTAGCTCATGAATATTTTTGTCCGATCGAAATGAATTAATTTACTCGATCGGGCTGTCAAAAAAAGTAAAATGAGATTTAAAGTAGAATTTATTTTATTCGTTGGAGATATATATATATATATTGGAGTAATATATGGATGGATCCCAGTAGGTTGGAGAGATTATTCATATATTAATATTATAATAAATTAAAAAAGGTTAGTTATGATCAAGAGTGGCCTTATGGGTTGTCGAAAAGCCAGATTACAAAACGTACTAGGAAATTAGGAATGGAATTAATACTACTTTAATCATCTTCTTCTCTTGATAATACTACTATATTTATCGATGGGGGATATACGGAGTATAGAATATGGGATCATCAAATGCGGCAACTTGATGCCGCAACTAGTACTCTACTCTAACCTAACTCCCAATACCCACTACCCTATTCCTAATCCACCTTTAATTTCTTACTCTCTTTTTTAATTTTACTACAGTATATTATATTGATCGAATGTTCACCCTAGTTGCACTCTATCCTACAAAGATAATTATGGTTTTCTTTTTTATTTGTACAAATATTATTAAGTATATACATATAATGATCATTTCTATAGTATATAAAAGAGATTGTGTATTTTTTTTTTTTTTAATACTATTCAAGGATATATTGACAACTTTATAAATAAATCATTTGCATAATTTAGACATATCTTTATAAAAATGTCAACTACGAACTTTTGTATTTTCCAAGGATCGTTTAGTTTTTTTTATGTTGACTATATATATAGTTTTATTAAAGGAGACGGAGTTCAAATAAATATAAAAGAAATTGAATGGTTAGATTAGTAGATTTGAAGTTAAGTAGTACGGTAACAAACAAACGGGGCAAAAAACACAAACGAAGTTGATGAATGGTCGTTCGACAAACTAAATCATTAATTAATATTCCATGCATGCAGCTGGCTAATAAAACATACAGTACTGTATTTGTGACCGTTTCTTACATTCACTGAATCTGGACGCTACTGACTTAATTATATAGCTAGGTTCACTGAATCTGGACACCATACCCACACAGAGAGACCGGCCGGCCAGATATGCACTATATATTTAGGGATCGCTTTACAGGTTGGGATAGATAAGGTATGATAGAATTAGATGGGATTGCATTATTTTTTGAATTGAGATTTGTGTTTGGATTGATGGATTAAATTTTGAAATTTCTTAGGGATAAGTTTTGTTTTATGTTTGGATTCAAGGATAAATTGAGATAAATGTGACAATTTACTTTTCTATCTTGACGCCATTAATTAGGGTTCTTTTGTATATATATGTGGTAAGTTGTAATTACCCACAAATTGGAGGGCAATAAAGTCCATCTACATATTTTTTTGTTCTGCAAGATTAATTATCCCACCTTTTCTTTGGGACTAATAAACACTCCAATGCATGATTATCAAGGATAATAATTCCGGGTCTATTTTAATCACGGGCTTAATTCATGTAAACCAAACATAGGAATAATTGGGATAAAACAATATATCATGTTTAATCTATTAAACCAAACATGCCCTAAAAACGGAGTACTATTTTTTTCAACCTAATTTAATTTATACTCCAACTTCATCCCTTAATTTGCAAATTTATATGGTTTAATTTTGAGATTAATTTTTGCTAGCTAGCTATTATTGAAGCCGAATCCTAGCTAATTAATTCCATAATTAAAATACAGTAGTAGCTAGTATTAATATTTATAGAATAATAATATAATACATCTATGAGAATTATTTATAACCAATGATAAATTTTGGGTAATTATTTTGCTTAATTTATTCGGAGCTAGCTACCTAGGGACAAACTTTAATTAACATTATGGAAGAACTAGCTAGATGTGCGTGCCTTATCAACAAATTAATTCTTCAATCTAGGAGTCGATCTTAAGGAAATGGTTTGTCAAACAATTAAAATAATATCAATGTTAGTTCATATTAAAATGCATGAATGGGTTTGTGTATGAGAGAAGAGTAGGTCCAACCGTCCAAGTGGTGAGTATTAATTTTATAATTATGAGGATTTAAAATTAGATTAAATATTACAGTATATCTAAGCTGATCGAGTGTGCTTAATTCTACCTAGCTCCTCTTTGATAAGATGTTGATGATGATGAGTGTAATTGTAACAAATGGAATTGTAGTATTAATTAATTCACTAATATATATAGGGGAGAATTTTAAGATAGGATCCGTTAACTTAGGTCGATTCCATTTTAGATCTTTTAAGTTTTCACTTTTTCAAAATTAGTCCTAAGGTGTCAAATTTACATCATTTTTATCCAATTTACATCTTGTAACTCAGGTCAATTTCATTTTAAATCCTTTAAGTTTTCATGTTTTTCAAAATACGTCCTAATGTGTCCAATTTACATCATTTTTATCGAAAATTTTAAAAAAAATCCAAAAAATAACATGCGCGGCTCGAACGTGTGTTTAAAATTGGGGCTTTTGGCAAATTTGGTGACTATGCACCTTAGGATGTATTTTGAAAAAAATGAAAATTTAAAGTATTTAAAGTGAAATTGGTCTAAGTTACAGAATATAAATTGAACAAAAAAGATATAAATTGAACGTATTTTAAAAAAATGAAAACTTAAAGGATTTAAAATGAAATTGATCTAAATTACAAACTTATTTTGAAATTTTCCATATATATAGAGATAGTGAAGCTGGGCGTATATAGGAGGAGTATTGTCTCTTCGATCTTAATTTCCACCTTTAAATGCGAAATTATATATATTAGATACTGTTTGTTCAATGCGAAATTATATATATTAGATACTGTTTGTTCAATGCGAAATAAGATTATCTAGCTAGCTAGGACATTGCAATTGATCGATCAGATACCTAATTTATAGTGTCGGCTGTTGTTGAGTGATGCCGCAATAGTACCATTAATCCAGCATAAAATAGCTAGTCATGATCGATCATATGCTTCTTATCAATTTTCTTTTTATACAAATATTAGTATTTTCTACTATTAATATAATAATTTGCATTAATAATCTGTCAATGATATATGCATTACTACTGTTTAGTTTGTTTGTGTAATTGTGTGGATAACATCACATGTATATGAATGTCTGGACTGGGCTTACATACTGTAATTGGGCAAAACAAGAGCTAGCCAAAAGACGTGAATTGTATATATATATAGAGAGAGAGCTAGCTAGAGCCAAGCTACACTTATATAAAAGTTTCATAATTACTTTCTCCTCGAGTTGGAATTCATGACTCATGCAACTTTTGTTGTTTTTGGTGAACAATGGACTTGGTTTTGTATGCGTATTGAATCTGCAGTCATTTGTCATTGAGGAGCGAAAGTATTAGGAATTAATATACAAGAATAAATTTTCAATCTCTCTACAAGTTTGGACTTTTAGATGAGACGGAATTCTTTCATGGTATCAGAGCCAAAAGGTTCACGTCCACGCCCACACGTCTTGGGGTCGATTCCTGGTCCTCCTCCCTAAAGGGTAAGATGTGATAATCTGGCCCACGAGTGAGGGAGAGTATATTAATTCTTAACCTCTCTACAAGTTCGGACTTTTAGATTAAACGAAATTCTTTCAGGAAGGAATAGAACTCGCATGTCTTGCATTTTGGCGGGCTGTATGAACAAAAAATGAAGATGGTGGTTTCATGTGTTTCTTTTATTTGTTGTCATGTTAGAGCCCATCACCAGCAGCTATATATATATTTTGATCGAGCATGTACATCTAACGCATCTTGATTCTTGATAGTATTAGTTATGTGTTCTCGCTCGTCTCATCAAAAACTCTCTCTCTTTATGTTGTACTAGTACTAGTATTTCAGACTACAGGATGAGTTGGAAGGAACTGTATTAAGGAAGCTGGATGTCTGACCGTTGATCCAAAACTTGATAAGCTTAATTGGCCTTCATTATTTGAAACCAAGGTAAAATGTGACTGACAGGCCGCATGAGTTGATTCATTTTTTCTACATGAATATGCTATGCTATGTGATACTAACTAAGATTTTACTCAAGTAAAAATCTGCCCAATAATTAGCAACTCAAATACGATATTTCTTAAAATCTGCAGGTCTTATTTCACGACACATACAGTAACAGGTTTTGTCATATCATATGATGGTTCATTTTCCATCCTGATATGCCCTTGGAGACTTTGATGAATGTTCTCAATCAGTATCATTTTTTGGAAATTTTAATTGTGATCTCACATATACTCATTTATGAAGAAGCATCCTACTTGAGTATCATGCGACCTCGATTGGTTTTTTAATATTTAAGTAGTTGGGGAGTATTACTTATTTATACATCAAAAGAGTGAGGGAGGGAGGAAAATATGATGACAGACAGACAGTCCTCCGGATTTATATCCATATTCAGCTGTAATTTAAATGATTAAAAATGGAGTAATTATCTTCCAATTTATGTGTCTGTCTCAAGTGTGTACTATTAATTCGGTCTCTCTCCTAGTGGCATTTGCAGAGTCATGAGGTTGTTGAATCTGGAGTATCCAATTCATACTTTTCTATATGCACAAGAACGGGTTTTTTTGGGAATACAAGAAGAAGAAGAAGATATAAAACTTTTTATCCATGACACCACCAATGTAAACTAGAGATACAAAACGACATCATCGTTCATCAATCAATAGTCAATACAACAAGTATTATAGTGTTCTCATAAGAGAAGAGAAGATATAGAAATACAACAAAATACAAACTCTTTGACAAGAAATGCAAGTCTAAAACATGAATTAAACTAGTGCCCCAAAGCTAAAATCTCTATCAGCAGCATAATCAACAAAGCTATATAATGGTAGAACCTTGTCACCGTATTTGTCCAGGCTATCTAACTCTTTCTTAGCTTGGGACCTTAGATCTTCTGCCAACTCCATCGCTTTCTCTACACCGTATACTGAAACGTAACTTTTTTTTCCTTTAGTATCATCCTCCTCCTGCTTCTGCTTGTGTTCCAAAATGTCATCCACCAGCTGATAGAGAATTCCTACGGCCCGGCCATATTTTCTCAAATGCTCTATCTCATCATCAGATGCACCGGCTAGAAGGCCTCCACAAACAGCAGAGCACTGCCCCATTTCACCAAACTTCTTTTCTTGGACAAAATCAACTGCATTGGGACCACCCTCAAGGTCGATAATTTGACCAGCAGCCATACCAGTGGACCCCACTGCTCTTGCAATCTCTGCAATCACCCCAAGGAGACGACTTTCAGGGACGAGGTCCGTGGGGGTGTGGGAAACAATGTGCCGGAAACCAAGAGGGAACAATGCATCCCCTGCTAATATTGCCATATCTACACCAAACATAGTGTGGTTCGACGGTTCACCTCTTCTAGATGGATCGTCATCCATGCACGGCAAGTCATCATGAATCAATGATGCAGCATGCACCTATTATTAATATTATTGTGAAAACCCTTGTCAGAATATTCTGCTTACAATACCAACCAATGTCAAATGAAAAAAGAAGTTTCATCAGCATTTACTACTGCTCTTACATAAGTTATAAGTATTTTAAATTAAGCAAAAATATGAATAGAAACATGCACTAAGCAAAAATAGATTCAAATTAATTATAAAGATTGAAACTTCGATCATAAGAAAAAACAATAAAAAACTGGTAGTGCACATAATGGAATAACAAAAAATGAAATATAAACTTATGCACAGTCCTAATCACAAGATCTACAGCTGAAAAAATTTCCACTTCATAAGTAATACTAGATGTGTTTAAGTTCAACCAAATCTTGTTTCTTCACTTTGAACTCTTTGCCAATGGAATGCAAGGTTTGAATAATACCTAATTTTTCCAAAGCTACCCTTGTTTACACATTTGCTTTTAATTAATGAAAGCTCCGCTTACAACTCCATGTAGCCATTAGCATGCTAAAAAAGGATCATCACACTAGAATTAATGAAAGCTTCGCTTACAACTCCATGAAGTCAACTTTGATAAATTCGTACAGTGAAATATATTTATAGAAATTACTTGCTGTGTGTTGTGGCACTACCACTAGTTGCCCAAATGACCAAGTGATGACATATCTGAATTCATGGAGAATGATGATACTAAATTTATTGAAAATCAATCTGTATAGTATAAACATCATAACACGCAATAAAAAAAAATGCAAGATTTTTATTCTGGGAAAGTCACAAGAAAGAGGATATCGTTCTAGTATTGAATATTTCCAAATAAATACGATCTGATAACTAACGTTTCAAGTAGGTACATGAAAATGAGAAAGCATGGAACATTAAAAGAAAAGGGAAAAAAGTAAATGCAAAAGGGGGAAAAAGTAAACCATTTCAAGAGCGCAGGCAGTGGGGAAGGCGGCGAGGCGGTTTCCACCAAAGATCTCACAGGCGGCGACACACATGACCGGCGGCGCTCTCTTGGCGCCTTTGGCCAAAACAGAATAGCGCATGGCTTCATAGATCTGCTGCGGGTACTTGACAGGTATTGCCTCGTCGAGTTTTTGATCGATTTCTTTAATGAGAGCCGTCCAATATGTCTTGAGATCAAAGTTAGGCGAAATTGAGGCGACGGAGCATCTAATTGAGCGGCGGAGCGTAGGACGGTTGAGCTTTGGTAGGCAAGCATGTGGAGTTGACGTTATTACACTAGAAAATCCCATAATTATCAAAATTTGGGTTGGGTTGGGTTGGGTTGGGTTGCTGCGGGGTGTTGGGGGAAGGGAAGAGCCGAAGAGATGAGATGAATTAGCAAATGAAATTAACTTTAGAAAAAGTACCCCTCAAAAAAAAATATATATATATAAATATATATATATATATATATATATATTTTCTATTTTTGATACCGGATTAATTTAGTTTTTCACTTTTTCTATCGCGCGACAGATCCGTCTAATTAAAAGTTGAGTTTTAGTTTTTTCTTGTGTGATCGCACTTAGAATATTTAATTTAAAAAAAAAAAAATATATATATATATATATAATTACTAAAATATTTTTATAGTGTTTTTTTAAAAAAATATCTCAAAAGTTGTTTCCAACCCAACCCTACTCGTTCTAGCTCGGTCCAGTCCAACTCGGGCCCGACCCTATTCAATCCGGTCGATTTATTTATCAATTTTAAATATATATGTCATTTTATAATTAAATATTTTATTTATTTTAAATTAAAAAAAATATATTCGTAATTATTTGTTTATTAACTTAATTTATTAGTAAGACGATACATTGCAATTGCATTTTGCATAGAATAAGCGTACTAATGCGAAAAAAAATTTACAAGTTGGATCAACTATCCAACGAACAAAAATATTTAGTGAAACTTTTCATGGCTGTAAATTGCATCAACCTCTCCTCATGATTTATTAAATTAGTTTTTCATTTCATATATGAGTTGATGGTTTTACTTATTTTTTCTATTTATTGTATTTTTTTAATATTGAAATTTTGAAATTATAATATAGAAAAAATAAATAAAATTAGTAACTAATTTCTAAAAAAATACAAAAAATTATTTGATCCAATAAACTATAACGTGAAATAGAAGTTATAAGGGTTTAGTGTAACCTCATATATATCTCACAAATCAAATTTATAATTCCACGCAAAAAAAAAAAAATTGTTAATTGCAAAAAAAATCAGAACTTTACTGTGTTTATCAATTACAACATTTTTTTTTTTCTTTGCAATTCGATACACCACTTTTTTAAGTTTTGCAATTCGATGCATGTGTTTATTTTTCGGCAACACAATTCATATGTATACACTGAAGCCGCATTAAAGTTTTACACAAATGTCCACGTAAATGTCATGACTGATCAATAAAATGTATTTAAAAAAAAAAAAACTTTTTTAAACAAAAATAATATACAAAATTTCACTTTTTTTTTTTTTGGACTGTGATTAGAAGGACGCGATCTTATTCTTTTGAGTTTTTGGAGAAATTATACTAATAATTAAATTGGTTTATGTTTTTTTTTTAAACAGTTTTTTTAGTATTGTTTTTAGTTTAAAATAAATTTTGTTAGTATTCTTTTTAGTTTAAAAAAAAAAATAGTATTCTTTTTAGTTTAAAATTACTTTTTTAGTATTCTTTTTAATTAAGAACGTTTTAAAATTTTAAAAAAATAAATTATTTATCATTCGTGACATTTATGTGGCACTTTGATAACTCTGACAATCACATCATAATTTTAATTGTAGTCAGAAAATTGACAGATGTATTGAACTGCAAAACTTAAAAGGGTGATTTATCAAATTACAAAAAAAAAATATATATATATTGTAGTAATTGATAAAGGGTTGGTCTGCTATATACTCGAGTGGTAAATCAGTTACACAGATATAAGATTTGTGCAACTTGATTCAATATAACCCGATTTTTTATTTCAGATCATATACAATGAAATACTTCTACGCCATCATCATAAAAATAATGCTTTTCGCCTCTCACAAATTTCTTGTTTGTAATAAAAAATGAGGGGTTGTTTCACCCTAAATGTTGTTTATCATTGGAAAAAAAATATGTGTAATCTGATGTGTCGATTTTCAGTAAACCACGTCATTGATTGTTGATTCGAAAAAAAAATGTAATAAATTGTAACATGATCTTTATTAAATTGATATTGATCTTATTATAAACAACATTTTCTTATAAATTGTTATAAATTTATAATAATCAACTTTAAAATTCAAAATTAAAAAAATATGAAAATAAACCTGCAGCATAAATTTTAAAAACCAATATGTAGCATTGTGTCGCAAGATAACCATTAGTATAACCAAAGGAGAGGCTAATGAACACTTTGTTGTAATTAATGGAAATTAATTGGGTTTTGACACCCTGATCTAATTTAATTAATTAGACGGACTAAACGTTAATTAAGAAATAATTGAACGTGACATAGTCGATCTACTCGCGGAGTAGATGAACGTGGTATATTTAATATCTCAAAACCGAGTTAAGGTGAGTAGAAATTAATTGTTGAAGTTGAGGAGTTTCAACTTGGAAGTTTGAGAATGTGGGGAATGGGCTCGGCTCATTCGAACTACTTCAAGAATGTTCCAGAATAATCTGGAAGTCTCAAACTTGGTCTTCAAGATTCAGTCTTTAAGACTTATCCACGTGCGAGATATTATCTCAACCGCTGCGATATTTTCGCGATATATTCCCAAGAATCGGGCCTGGGCCCACGCGTTTTTTCCTCTCCCTCCAAGGGTTTCTTCTGCCTATAAATATCAGACTCTTCCCTCATACATCCTTACGCTGAAATTCGCCCCTCAACCTTTTATTCTCCTCTCGTCCCTACACAGTGTACTGAGCTACCGAAAGCCTTACACTGTTCTTTCTTGTGACGGATTAATATCCGAAGAGTGTTCAGTTCGTAACTAAGTACGTTCGCCGATACTTCTTACACAGTGGTGCTACTGTGTATTAAGTGAAAGTCGTTTTACCTTTGGGAACGGAACGCCGTAACAGTCGAGCATTTTGTTGCTTAATTTATTTAATTTAAATTTAATCGTAATAAAATTTAATATTTGATTATAAATAAATATTTGATAAAATGAAATATATAAAAGATAAAATTAAGAATATTCTAAGAAAATATTCCCATTGAGTTAAAATTTGAGTTGAATGGTTGGAGATGATTTTACTGTTTGACTCAAATTTGGTGGCAAATTGAGGGTTTTAGTGGCAAAGCGTTGGAGATGCTCTTAGTATCTCTTAATTTTATTAGGATGGTTGCAATACATGAAATATAAAAAAATAATTAGTATCATTCCATTTCGACAATTGCATTGATTATATGTCATTGGTTATGTGTATTGTATAATCGAAATAGACCGATGGTTTAAAATGTAATTAAATTTTAAAGTTCTGAAAAAAATTAAATGTTGAATAGATAAACATGATTCACTAAAAGTATGGTTTAAAAAAAATAGATAAAATAAATATATTGAAAAGGGGCTGCACTATTGTGTACCATTTATACCGACAGGATCCAATAACCCATTACAAATAATGACTCATTTACTATATTCAATTCAATAACTCATTACAAATAATACATGACTCATTTACTATATATATCAAATCCAATAACTCATTACAAATAACACATGATCCATTTACTATATCAAATGATAATTTGTTTTCACGTACTTTCTTTTTATGCCGTAAATAATTATTCTAAAATTTTAAAGTTTAATAAGAAAATTTTAAAAATAATATTAATTATTTTTTTAAGTATTAAATGTATAATAATAATAATTTATTTTAAAAAACAAAACTCTCATCTCTCTTAGCCGCAAGTGTTCTATTATATTGATACTATTTTACTTTAATTAATTGATGTATAATTTTCATTTTATCCTTTCAAAAAAAAAATTTCATTCCTTACAAATTTTACTTGTTTTACATTGTTTAATTATTATTTTCATTCGAACTTTTATTTTTTAATCACTTTATTTTAGTTTTTTATAAATATAATTTTTAGTTTATAGGTGTTATGATAACAGTTGATAAGTACTCCGTATTATGGTATATTATTAGTTAATATGCAGTATTGAACGTATTAGTTCATATACAGTATAATATTAGTTTATATTGGTACAAGTTCTAATGTTTTCGAGTTTCGAGTTCACATACTTTATGGTACTAGTTCAAATATAGTATAGTATTAGTTCACATACTCTATGGTACTAGTTCAAATATAGTATAGTATTAATTCACATATTGTATAGTATTAGTTCATATATTAAATAATATTTTTATACCCACATTAATTTCTAGTACTATACAACATATTAACTAGTACTATACCATAAATGTACTAATATTATATCGTATTTAAATTAATATTATACTTAAAAAAAATACATAACTTAACATATTCATAATTTTAGGCATACCATGTAAATTAATACATCAATATTAAAAGATTGATATTAACTAACTAATAAGAAGAACAAAGGTGAGAATGGACACACTGAATACACAATTCAATTAATAGATACGATCACACTCAATAAACATATGAATGCATCAACACGGCGATGACCACAAAGAAAATAATAAAGTTGATGTAATATTATGCTGGTTTCTTCCCAAATTCTCCACTCATTTAAGTTTCTAAATATAAATTTTATTTTTCAATTAGATTATGTTATTAATTAGTCTTAAAAAAATAATCAACAACTTTAAAAAAATTGTAACAAATCAGATATCATTGTAGAAATAATGAAGACATAACAAAATAACCTTAGTTATTATAAATCAGATTAAAGCTAGAAAGTGAGCCTGTCATATTCATACATTTATACCCAAATTAGAAAAAAATTGAATTTTTTTAGTTTAGTTTTTTTTTCCGATTTTTTTTTGTATTTTTTTCTAAATTTTGGTCTTTTTTTGAAAAAAAAAAGAAGCTGAAATAAAAATATTTTGGCAAAAACTTGTGTGAGACCGTCTCACGGATCTTTTTCTGTGAGACGTCCTTTTAATCCATATTTCAAAATTTTAGGTAGGATAATCCATATTTTTCTTTAGATTTTAGTTGGTAAAAAAAGTGATAATATTTAAGTAAAAAGTGATAAACAAAAGTGACTGTCACTTTTTACTTAAACACTATCACTTTTCGTTCAAACATTATCACTTTTTATATATGAGGCCCGTCTCACGGATCTCTTTCTGTGAGACGGTCTCACCCAAGACTAGCCCAATTATTTTTAAGTTTCATATTTTTTTTAATATATATATATTTTTATATTCATTGTTCTTTTTATATTTATTTTTTGAAAGTTAAAAAAATAGTATAATATTTGACTTTCGTGGTGATTCAGGTGACTCGATAGTCGATGTATAATTATAATTTTAATGAGTTGTATTTTAATTTAATTGATAAAATGCTAATATTGTTTTTTACATGTATTTTTCTTTTAAAAAAATTGGGGGTGAAGTTAATAAAAAAAGAGGATTAATAACTAATAATTTGAATTTAGGTACATGTGTAAACACATAAATGCCTAAAAGAAAAAGAAGGATACACATGAGTATTTTTTTTCACTAAAAATTAAAGAATAAAAATAAATTACCCAAAACATAAATGAGTATACTCTTGTTTGAAATGAGCGTGAGTGAATAATTAGGAATGTTACATAAAAGGCAGGCACCCTAAATTGACCACCATCTCTCTTGTTTAAGAATCAGATGGCGGCCTTACTCCTCCTCCTCCTCTCTTGTTTCTCCGCCGCTGCCGGCTCATCCCCTTACGTCTCCCCGACCACACTGCCCCAAAACTATGAAAACATGCTGACAACTTTGAAGATTTTCATCTACATCCCATCTAAACCTTTTGATTTTGCCGACGCCCCTGCTTCCCTCTTCTACAGCTCTCTCCTCCGCAGCCCCTTTGTGACCCAAAACGCCGACGAAGCTCACCTCTTCTTCCTTCCTTTCTCCCCCGACACCTCCACGCGCTCCTTGGCTCGTCTTGTCAGACAAGTCAGAAACACCTACTCCTACTGGAACCGAACTCTGGGCGCCGACCATTTCTTCCTATCGCCTAACGGTATCGACTACTCCTCCGATCGGAATACACTCGAGCTCAAGAAAAATTCCCTTCAAATTTCACTTTTCCCCGTTTTATCTGGCTATTTCATCCCCCATAAGGACATCACGTTGCCTCCACTTAGCGCATCGCCGGACCAAAATTCCACCGCCTTTTCTTTTCTAGGTCACCTAAATTGGGATGGAAACACGGAGCCACATTTGGTCAACGACTTGAAATTGGACGCCGATTTTTTGGTTGATGATGAAAAAAAATTGGAGAATTCTAATTCGAATTCGAGTAAATTCTGCTTGTTTCTGTATCGTGGTGGGGTGTCAGGAATTGTGGAGGCGATGGCGTCCGGCTGTGTACCGGTGGTGATCGTGGATCGTCCGATTCAGGACTTGCCGTTGATGGATATTTTACGTTGGTCTGACATTAGTTTGTTGGTGGCGGCTGGCGGCGCTGGGCGGCTCAAACAGTTATTGCTGGGGGTGAGTGAGGAAAAGTACGCGGAGATGAGGGAGTCTGGTGTGGCGGCGAGCAAGCATTTGGTGTGGAACGACGAACCTCAGCCGTTGGATGCGTTTCATATGGTGATGTATCAGCTGTGGCTCAGACGCCATGCGGTTAGGTACGCCCGGAGGGACTTTGTTTAGAAGAAGCTATATAGGTCTGTTGATTACTAGTATTATTTTTAATAAATATTGCTGTATAGTTCCTGTTGAATACATTCCGTTGCAGTGAATTAGTATGTTGAATATTATGTGAAGTAAGTTTCATTCTAATCTAGCCAAACTGATTTGGTGGTTGACCATGTGTTAGACTTAAAAAATGGAGTAGTCCCTAGCTAAATCAATGTTGGAATCCTGATTTAGTGTTGAGAAGATGGTAGTTTAGTTGGATAATCTAGATTGCAATTCCAGTTAAAAACTGCAAACATATATATTCATTTGAGACATGCTTCTTGGATCAGCTTTATTATACAGTATTATAGTACAGTAGTAACTAATTATCCTGTGCCAATTGAGAAAAACTGATGGGGGATGTATATAGCCCGATAAAGAGTGCTTCAGCGGCCTTATCAGAGGCTTCCTGCGTTGGGTGGTACTTGTCCCAGAACAAATGTGTGCTGCGATCTGAACAAACTGGGGTGGTTGAATTACAACGGCCTTGCGCATTTAACGTCCCATATCCACAGCATGCTGAATCCACTACATCAAGCGCTATATGGCAGTTTGGAGAAACAAAAACAAGTTTAGTAATTTTGTGTTGTGTTAGATATGCATGTTATGAAATTGTTGATGAATCCTTACAGAATCTCTTTGGATCTGCAATGGCATCGAGGGTCATTTGGTACGTGTTTCCGAGAGAGTACTTGATCCCTGGGAGGTTTGAGCTAATGTTACGTAAAAGCATGTCGAGGGCTATGTGGAAGGATAGAGCAAAGTCATTCATGGGATGGAAGCAATCGTTGGTGCCATTAAGTTGCATTTGGATGAGTCTTGCATATGGACAGCATCCCACTGGTGGCACGTTTATGATGCCCAATTTTCTTGCTCCAAGCCTGTACAACGTCTAGTGCCATGCAGATGCAGGCCATTATAAGAATAGGAATAGGAGTAATTTAATTAATTAAACTTGTTCTTACTGATATGTAATCAGAATAGGTCGATATGAGCATGGGAATGAATTGGTCTTTAGGTATTAGAGTGGTGGTATTGAAATAGGTGAAGATGTCGTTGCTCCCTATACTGATGAAGAAGAGAGACTTATTGAGCATTGCTTCTGTTGCAGCTTCACCTATTGTTGCAGTGAAATTATCGCGTACTGAGCTAAACTGAGTGATCTGCTCGGATAAGGGCACAACTGTCTGTTGGCAGGCAATTAAAAGATGGGGTCATTAGTTTGACCAGTAATAGTAATAACTAAATTGTAGTCTAGCTAGGTATAAGAGTAATTACCAGATTGAAACCAGTTTGGTCTAGAAGTCCAGAGCCCCCTGAGGCGAAGTTTACGCCTTTAAACAGATGCTTATGAAAACGATGAGAGCTTAGCGTGAGTAGATACAGGAAGGGCGGGGGGCTTCTATTCAACCCGAAACGTTTGGCTGCAAATGCACGCATAATTAATTAGTTGGAGTATACATATTACATATATAGGGAGTAACATAGTACGTAATTAATTTATAGGAGTAGTCCACTAGTTGGAAGTGAAACACCTACACCTACCAAGAGCATCAGCACTGTTGAAACCATTGCTGAATCTGCCGGTTGGGCGGTGGTGGGGGAAGTCAATGCCATATTGGGGGAAGTTGGCTGTTGCGTAGCTTCCAGCCAAATAATTATTAGTCCCAACATCCGCAGTGGAATCCCCAAGAATGAAAACGGGTCTTGTATCATCGCCATCGGCCAAAGTGGTGCAGATAATGAGCAGCCACAGAAAGCGTGTTTTGGCCATCGTCTTACTCTTAGTCTTAACCCCAAGTTTAACTGCACTGCACTTGGAATTTATAGGTAATTTAATTTAAAGTTGGGTTGGGTAAAAGTTGAAAGTTGTTGCATGATGTTTTACAAAAACTATGAATAATTCTCGTTGGAGGGCGGAATGAACATTGTCTGGATTCGAAGCCGTGCTACAAATTAAGAAAAATGTCAATTTCAAATAAAATAAAATTAATTAGTAGGAGTACTAATTACTACTAGGTTAACAACAGAGATTTATTTTTGTTCAAAAACAAAAACAAAAACGTCAATGTCGACTTCCAACATTGCCTTGCCTTGCCTACTCATTAATAAATACATAACCTAACCTAACCCTTGTGTTGTGCAAGTGTAGACAAAGAATCCAAATCTAACGTTGGAAACAAGAATATTATTCACAACTTTTGAGGCTGATCAAACAGGATTTTGTATGGATATTCTTGCATTTCTAATGTTTTATGCTGCAAATTACATGATTCTCACTCACACAATAACTAAGTTCAATCCTAGATTTTTTTTTTTTTTTAAACACTGTAGTATAATTTATGAGGAGTTAATTGTTATACTAGCTAGCTACATTATTGATTGTGCTTATAAATCTAAAAATTTATAGGTTGGATTTTGACTTAAATTTTCCAAAAATTATAATTTGTGTAAAAATGTATTGTACGGTAGGATTTATTATAAGATGTTGAAATGCAAACTTTTCAATTTTTTTTAAAAATAAGTTTTTTAATTTGGGACTTAGCTAAGTACGACGTCGTTGTTTTGTGACGTAAATGAAAAAGTTAGTTACGTAATTGATTTTTTTTTTTTAAGTTATGAGATTAAAAATGCTAAAATAGAAAAGTAAAATTGAAAGAAAATTAAGTACTGTATATAGGGGTGGGGTATTAAACAATTTTTAAATTAAAATTTGTGTCCGAGCGAGCGAGGTGAGTTAAGAAATGTTGGTGATTGAGTGAGGTAAACAACAGGTGCCACGTGGCATTGGATTGCGTGAAGCGAAATAAACCAACGAACCTAGCCATTACCAATAACCACTTTCTCTCTGTCTATGTCTGCGTGCGTGCAAAAAGAGGAATAATATATTTGGAGTTGGAGTTGGAGTTGGAGTTGGAGTTGGAATTTGAATGAATAAGTTAAAGACATCGAAGTCCGAATTGGATTTGGATCGCCCTAATATTGAGGACTATCTTCCATCCGGATCCATTGAAGAGCCCCAGGGCCAGCTCCGCCTGTCTGTAACTAAATCCCCTTTGTTTTTTCTTCCCTCTCCTTTATCTGCTTTCTTAATGACTTTTGCCTTGTCAGTTGTGATTTGCTTGATATTTCGCCCACTCTAACCGAGGCTGCTGGCGCCATTGTTGATGTAAGTCCCCCTCCCCACTCTTCATCCCAATCAAGTGAGTTAGGTTTTGCTGATTTACTTTTAATCTACTATTTCTTAATTTTCCTTTGGCTCCACATTATCATCCCCTTTTTTCCTTATTCTTGTTGTACAACAGGACTCTTTTACAAGATGCTTCAAGTCAAATCCCCCAGAACCCTGGAACTGGAATATATACTTGTTTCCTCTGTGGTGCTTGGGAGTTGTTGTCAGATATGGATTTCTTTTCCCATTAAGGTCATGTTTTTTCTCTATTCATTGATTTGCACATATTTCCTCCACTCTCTTAGATTGATAGATTCCCCACATTCTCAATCATCGACTTTCATGCACATGTTGATGTCTTTTACTTCAATTTCAGGGTGATGGTGCTCACAATAGGTTGGATAATATTTCTCTCATGCTATTTTCCTGTCCATTTCCTCTTAAAAGGGCACGAAAGATTGAGAAAAAAATTAGAGGTAAGGATGGTTAATTTAATCCATATTGCTTGTACCTCTTTCTTACGAATCCTTCACTTGAACAAGTCTACACACCTTTCTTGCTTTTGCTTGAAAGTAGCTGAGCCTATGAATTATGATTATCTTCTCTATGCCACTATTTCCATGTATGACTTCCCATTTGAATCTAGAGATACACGGAGAACTATGTTGTTAATTAGTGTTGTTTAAACTGTCTCGTGTTTTCTATTTACTCTTCAGAGAGGTCTAGTGGAGTTAATTTGCAGTTTCTTTGTTGCATCATGGACCGGGGTTGTCAAGTACCATGGTCCACGGCCTAGCATGCGGCCTAAGCAGGTGGGACTTTTTGTATTTCTGCATAGTTAACTGAGATTAGCCCTTACCTATTTACATGAACGTTTAGTGATTTTGTTCTTTACACTGGTTGTGCAGATATTTGTTGCCAATCACACATCCATGATTGACTTTGTTGTTTTGGAACAAATGACTGCATTTGCAGTGATTATGCAGAAGCATCCCGGGTGGGTTGGTAAGTATATTCTATTGATTCACCGGGATGCCAGTTATTGAACCATAATTTTGGTGGATTATTTGCCGTTTCTGAATTTAAAACCTTCTAATTTTTTTATGTAAGTTGTAACTGTGCTGAAGTTGAATAACATTTGGTGGCTTTGATCTCATTCATTGAGATGGAATTGGGACAGTATCTGGTGAATGGTTCTTTCTTGTATTATGGTTTGTCGATCTTCTTATGTTGTCCCTGTAAAGGACTATTGCAGAGCACCATTTTGGAAAGTCTAGGATGTATCTGGTTCAACCGCTCAGAGGCCAAGGACCGTGAAATTGTTGCAAAGAAGTATGCCTTTAATATTAAGGAATTAGTTATTTGGAATTATATCGTTTTACCTATTCTGAATTGCTTATTTATTCTTTTTTCAGGCTAAGAGATCATGTAAGCGGGGCTGACAATAATCCTCTTCTTATATTCCCAGAAGGAACTTGTGTGAACAACCACTACACTGTGATGTTTAAGAAGGTCTTCCTTATTCACTTGCTATTGTGCAGTATATTTTATAAACTGAGTTCATTTTCTGATAATTAGAAGCCTGTTATCTTATCTCTCCTTTCCTTATTGTGCCTTGTAAACGACAAATAATTTGCATTTGCTAATTTTTTGTACTATGCTATAGCGTCGTTGCTCCCTCCTTAGGCATATCTGACTCATGACATAGGTTTATCAGGCAAAATGGTCTAGCTGTAAGGAATGGTGACGATGAGTTGGTACACCTCATGAGTAAAAAAATTAAGCTACAATGTATTTCTTATATATGTCTGGTGATTAATTCAGTATTAATTTTAAGTTTTTCACAATTGTTCATTGTGTCTAATACATTTTTCTTTATATTTCTTTTATTTTTGGTGGTGTTTAGGGTTCATTTGAAATTGGATGTACTGTCTGTCCAATTGCAATTAAATATAACAAGATTTTTGTGGATGCCTTCTGGAACAGCCGAAAGTAAGTTCTGTTATGGTGCCATTTCTTGCTCAATTTACAATTCTGTTTTAATTTCTGTTTAATGGTGATGATGGTGCTTGATGCATAGTGGTCAGAACTTGTTCATCAGTTAAAAGGGCCTATTTAAAACATGGTTAATTTTTTGTGTGCAGGCAGTCTTTCACAATGCACTTGCTGCAGCTTATGACATCCTGGGCTGTTGTTTGCGATGTATGGTACCTGGAGCCTCAAAATTTGAAACCTGGGGAAACATCAATTGAATTTGCTGAGAGGTGTGTATCGATTTCTCGATTCATTAATCCATGTAAAATACACGTGTGTGTACTGAATAATATGTTTCTTCCAGGGTGAGGGACATTATCTCTGTTCGAGCTGGTCTTAAAAAAGTGCCCTGGGATGGATATTTGAAGTACTCTCGCCCCAGCCCTAAGCATTGTGAGCGCAAGTAAGCTTTTCATAAGCCCAATATCATTCATTTGCCCTTTATAATCATCGTTTCTGCTGCATGAACATCAATTATTCTCACAATAATGATTCCCAGAGGGAATAGCTGAATGATTTCTTGGTGCTTGCATCGATTTATTTATTGGCTATTTAATGAGCTAGCAGTCCAAAAAATTGATTTCTTATTTTTTACTCTGACCTCTATATGTTTGCAGGCAACAGAGCTTTGCTGAGTCAATTCTGCGTCGCCTGGAAGAGAAATAAAAGAAGAGATACAGTTTAGTTTGTTGTTTTTGTGCTCGTCCTTGACTGTTTTGATATGTTGTTTGAAAATTCATTTCAAACTTGTTGCTGTAAAAGAGCATTTCAGTTTTCTTGCTGGATTGACATACTGAAATCCCTTGAATACTTAGTCCTACGATTGGTATATTGAATAGGTTTCATGAATACATACGCAATAGTATTATTAATGATCAGAATAAATTAATCACCAACACCACGTAACTATAAATTATACTCCCGCCCTATGTAATAGACTCATTTTATTATTTTTGTCGTTCTAACCAGTTGACCAATTTTTTTTGAAGGGTTGTTTGTTTTGGAATTTTGACACGTTTGCTTTAGTACTATTACAATGAGATTGAATTGGTAAAAAATGACAAGTAAGGTTATACTCCATCTGTAAACTGTAATTGACAAATTTATTTTTTTACACATGTTTTAAGAAATACTTCCTTTGTCCCGGGCACAATTTTTAAGAAAAGATGATTTAATGGTAGTTGATGTAAGATAAATTAAGGGTATTTTAGGTGATTTGATGAGGTGTTAAAAAAAGAGTGGAAATTTTGAAAATAAAATGATGTTGAGATTTGGGAGGGTATTAATTTTGTGGGAGTATTTCCATATTAAAAGTGTATAAATAAATAATTTTAGGGCGTTCCAATAAGGAAAATGTGCAAATAATCATGAGACGGTGGAGTATAGACTTAGGAGTGTTCAAAAAAAAAAATCGGACCAGAACCGGACCGACCGGTTAGATTCCGGTCCGGTCTCCGGTCCGGCAAATTTTGGATTCCGGTCTTCCGGTCCGGACCGGTTTGGACCGGATTTTTTTTTTTTAATTTTTTTACTAAAGCACTCTCAATTATTTTTCAAAACCAAGTAATTGGTGAAAATGTGTTGAGATCTACTCCCTCCGTCCAATTTCATTATTCCCACTTTCCTTTTTTGGTTGTTCAATTTTATTATGCCCATACACTTTTTGGAAACAATACTATTCATACTACTTTATCTCTACCCTCTTACCCTCACTTATTTACCCACTTTGCCATTCACTTTATTCATAAACAATCATTTATTTACAAATGGACCCCACAATATCCACATCATATCCCACAGCTTATCTACTTTATGAATAAACTAATCAATATTTATTAAAATCCGTGCCCGGAGAAGTGGGCATAATAAAATTGAACGGAGGGAGTATTACATTTTTTGCAAACATATGTAATTGGTTAAAATTCACATTGGCGTAATGAAGAACAAACACTTTAATTTTAATACACAAATTCATCAATTTTGTTCTTGCTTCCATAAACTTAAAAAAAAAAAAAAAATTAAAAAAAAAATCCGGTCCAAACTCGGACCGAACTAATTACGGTCCCGGTCCGATCCGGTTCTGGACCGGTGCACACCCCTAAGTATAGTATTATTAAAATGATATTGAATTGTTGAAAAGTGATAATAAAGATAGAGAGAGACAAGAAAAGAAAAGCTAGAAAGATAGTGAGGTATCATACATTTTAGAAAATGTGTCAATTTTGTTAGGACGATAAAAATGGTAAAACGTGTCAATTATACTCCCATATCTTACTCACATATCTTACTCGTATCTTTCTTATACATTCATATATTTTTTTCTCATATACTCCCTCATGTTGGGATATTCTATATCCTTATGTTTTGTATTAATAAATCAAATATACTTGTAATATGATAAGTTGTATTGTATAGACAATTTCATTATTTATCTTGTAATATATTAGCATAGAATACCAAAATCAGAAAATTGAGGAGATTATAAGGTTATGTTTATAGTGGGCTAAATGATTGAATATATTATATTATTGTTAAAAAAATTATAATGATTGAGGTGATATTATATAGATATAACTTTATCTCAAATCAATATATTTGAGTGGATTTTGATTTTTTTTTTTTTAAATCCTAAGGTGGTGTTTGGTTTGGGATTGGATTTGGATTGATGTGGATTAGATTGGAATTTGGGTAATCCATGAATAGTAATTGTGTGTGTAAGTTGCGTTTGGTTAAGGATTGAGAAGTAGGGGTAGATGTATTTTGATGTCACATCAAAGTATAGGAGAGAAGAAAGTAGGAGAGAGAATGAGTGGTTGAAAATAGTGATTTGATTGTATAAAAATAAGTGTATAGGGGTATTATAGGGGTGGATTTGTATTTGAATTTTTATTTGGATTGAGAGAGATTAAATTGGTCCAAATCGGATTGACCAATCCTAAACCAAACACCGCCGGAAGTAAAACGAGTTTAGATCTTCAAATCCAAAATCTGATTTTTAAAACAAAAAGATAACTGTTAAAATTCTTGTATAAATAAATGAAAACTGAAAAGGAGAAAAAAAAAACAGTTTACTTTATTTAATCAAAGGGAGCGAAATATTTTATAAACCCACCACATGGAAATATGGAATCTCAGTTCCATAGTAATCCAATACTATATTTCATCAAAATTACACTTTCATTCGACTTCCATGTTCTATCTTCTTCAACCTTTATATCAATCTGGCCGTTGTCAAATCAAGTTTCCTTATTATCTCATTGTCTACCTCCGCCGCCAACGTTCCCACTCCCTGTCTGGCTGTCTCTGAGGCCGCCGCCGTCTCTGTCATCCCCGCTGCCGTCTGAATTTCAACGAGAAATCAACAAACAGGTTTTCTTACTTCGAATTTATTATTGTTTGATAAATTAGGATGATTTCTTGGTTTATTAATCTATTTTTGTTGTTTAGGATTGTTCATTCCCATCCCACCTTCCTCTATACCGAACAATCCCTATATTTTACCCTATCAAAACATATAATTAGGTCGGTTTCGAGCAGAGAAGCGCGGAAATCGAGAAGAGAAATAGGATGTGTATAGCAGTATTCCTATGGAACTCTCACCCACTATATCCCTTCCTCTTATTGCTCAACAGAGACGAGTACCACAATCGGTATGCATATGCTCCTACCCCCACTCGATTGAACTATGAGCTCCAATTTGATTGGTTGAATTGCAGGAAAACGACGCCGTTGGGGTGGTGGGAGGACGGTTTAATACTTGGCGGAAGAGATGGTGAGGCCGGGGGAACCTGGTTGGCTTGCAGTAGGGATGGGAGGCTTGCTTTTGTTACCAATGTCAGGGAAATCCCATCCCGTTCACATGTCAAAAGCCGAGGAGATCTCCCCGTTCGCTTCTTGAAGGTAATTTAGTCTGAATTTTTCTTACTTAGTTCAGTATAAATATAACCATCTTTTGGTATTTTGTTTCAATTTTCAAGTAGTCTTTGTTCATCCAAGCAAACCATCATCACAAAATGACCACCAATGTGTTCACCGTTTTGTTTGAATATTAGTTTTATGTTGATATTCACCATGTATTAATTATTAATTTTTGCTCGATTGATTATGTTGTAAGATTATTACTACTTGTTTCTTCAGAGTAAAAAAAGTCCCAAGGAATTTGCTGAGGAAGTGGTGGGAGAAGTGGAGCAGTTGAATGGGTTCAATCTAATAGTAGGCGATCTTTGCTCTATGAGCATGGTTTACATAACCAACAGGCCAAAAGATGGTGATGATAGGCAATGCGTAATAGAAGAAGTTTCTCCTGGTATTCATGTGCTGTCAAATGCAAAACTGGACACACCGTGGCCTAAGGTAGGGTGATACTTGGTCTGCCCCTGTTGTCAGTTGAGTTTACATGATGTATATATGATGCGAAAACACTTTAAAAAAAAAAAAAAAAATCTCTCTTGCATTTCAAAGGAAGATGTTGAAATGAGTTAATATAGTGGACAAGAATCTGAAGCATTTAATTTGTTTGTACAAAAACTTGTTAAAAGGGAACAGGGGTGTTGATTGTAGTTTTTCAAATTGCTGATTGTGGTTTTATCATGCTTGTTAATTTCCAAGGCTAAAAAATTGCGGAATGGTTTTGAGGATGTAGTTGGAAAATATGGTGAAGCTGAAATTTCGTTGAAAGAGATGACGGAAATCCTAATGAAGGACACAAGGAAGGATTATGGGGGGCTAAGTGGCATCTATTCCCTTGAGTTTGAGTACTTGTTGAGTTCCATTTTTGTTGAAGCAACAGATACACCTTCGGTGGGTACTATTTATTACTGAGTATTATTAATATCTGATAAATTAAATGGTTATGTGCATTTGAGATGAGTTTGTGAATTGCTTTGACCAATTGTGAAAAGATTTCAGGGACGATATGGGACGAGAAGCACTTCTGCAGTGGTAGTGAGAAGAAACCGATCAGTATCCTTTTACGAAACATATCTAGTGGAAAACAATGTGTGGAAGGATGAGACAGTAAACTATGAAATTCAATGTGTGCCCTAGTTGCCCAATCTCATTCCATTCCAATCCAATCCCAGGCCACAACTACTATGTATGTACTGTACTTACTACTTATAAGTACTAGTAGTGAGGAAGGGAATGGGATTAATTCCATTGTACTGTAAACGATGTTTTCACTATCATTTTGCTTTTATTATTTCCGTTCTGTACTAGAGTGTTTCGTCCAACAACAGGAACTGGGTATTTATTGTAATTAATTAGGAAATTGGAAAATATTTTGGGCGCAAATTAACTACTCCAATATAGTAAGAGTCTGTCGTTTAATATTTTGGAAATTGGAAACCTGCTTGATTTTCACATTTGCATTTGATTATACAGTATATACTTAGTACTCCGTAATTGATTATTTTTTTAACGGACAAATATCATCATAGACAAAGAAACACAAAATTGAATACTAAAAACGAGACATATGATATTCAATTGGAACATATGATATTCAATTGGAACATATGATCTCAGGTCAAGAATATAAGATGGAAACCCTTAATCACAAATTAGAAGAGCTAAGGGTCAATGGTGTTCAGTCCCCATTTTTTCGCCAGTTGGTCAAAGTGCGGAAAGATTTTGTAAGCTTTGGCTCGTGGAATTGATTGGACGGAACTTGAAAATTGTGAATGGCCTTTTTTTTGACTAACATTTGAATTTGAACTTTTAGTTAACTCTTAAAATACTATTCCATATTGTCCATATATAAATTTTTCATTTTGTAATTTTAATTTGTACACATATAAACTTTTTATACTATTTTTTGCAAATACGTTATAGATTTATATATTTACCCTTCTGTCCTTTCACTCTTATTTGCATATAATGTCACTCAATTTTACTTGTTCTATTTTTTTAATCTCTATGTCCAAAAGTAACAAGAAATTTATAGACAGACGAAACAAATGTTGGGTTTTCAAAATACGAACACCATACTCATAGCAGTGGAAGTTATATCCACGTAATACTCGTCTACGAATTTGTGATCCAGATTCGAATTCTTTAAAAAAACTCGCTAGGAGAATTCTATAGAGAGAACCAGAGAAATATTATGAGCAATGAATTTGTGACCCAAAACCTCTAACCCTAGAGGTCTTTTTTATATAGTAAAACAGAAAAGTCTATATGTGCACATCGGGCCAAGCAATGTTCGTGGGCTGGATCGGGCCGGCCCATGAATTGGTCAGGTCTATCAAATTTGATTCCAGTCTAGCCCGCTTGATTCATATTATAGTTCACTATGAAACTAGAAAAAAATCTGGAAGTGATTGAAGAATGACATAAATGGAGACATCGTCCCATAGACTAATGCATAGGGTTCCTAGTTTCTCAATCAACCCTATCATCTTCAAAACATAAGGTGAGACCTTCCCTTCGCCAGGCATTCTACATCTGAACAGATCTCTCATTACCTCATATTTCTCAGAACGAGATTCAAAGTCAAATAGATCTTTCAGATGTTTGAGCATCTCAAAGGGACTCATGTTGCCTCTGAAGTTCAGGGGTCATGCCAAACAGCATTACACACTGCGCCTGTCCTGCATTATCTTGATGCTTCTTCTAAGCAGCAACGTCAAACGTATCAAGTTTAGCTGAACCAGGTGCTGGGGTTTTTGGGATTGACGTGTCCAACACGTATTCAATTTGGTTCCAATCCAGAAAATTTGGTCCAGCCAATTTGTTAGATTCCAGTACGAATCTCAACGACAAATTTTTCATTTCAACCAATCTAGAGAAATATTAGAACGGGAATTAAAACAAATAATTCCTATGATCAATATTCAGCTATCAAAATAAACACGACTTTTATATTTATTATGTCTCCATTATTTTCACATACTCAACGACCTTATAGGAAGAGTACAAATTTATATCAAATATAAATCATAATGGACTAGGATCCACATTCCTACTATCACAGCACCTGCCTGGGCTGATTACTGTAATAGCAGAACTGGTAGGTCTCAATACCAATTGCACTTTCTGCAATTCCTAGTTGATTCAATCTAGTTCAATCAATGTCCCCCTATTGTTCCCTTGCTTAGGCTAGTGAAACAAATCGGTTGGTATACAACCATCACACGATGACATAACATGTCCTTATAAACGTTCCGTTAGACGTAACTCCGAGCAAAAGACTTGGGTCTTAATACTCATTGGAATGAAATCTCCGATCTCCTTTTAATTATGATGAGAGACATCTTTTATTCTAAATGAAAACCATATTTAATTTGAGGAACATTTCAAAGCGTGGTAATTAATTGCTTAAACAAGATCCACATTTCAATGAAAACCATATTGGGCGCCGCCTACCCATGCAATAAATGCGGCCCGACAAATATTGAGCGTCGCCTATCCAGATAATAAACGCGAACTATAACTAGTAATGTAAATTTAATTCACACAGACAGTTAGACAGGTAAAACAATTAATCAAGTTCTCATGCTTTATTATAAAAATTCCAAAAATTATAAATAAATCATTTAATTAGGATTAAGCACATAAATCATATAAACATGCAAATAACAAGTTTGCTAAATTTAGAAATATTAACAAGTTACAAGTTTATAGTTAATTTTAAAATTATTTTGCCCAAAACATATTTTATAAGAAATTTCGGAATTTTGGTCCAACCAAACCGTCCCTAATTATTTCATATTTTGAATCAGCCAAACAACCCTTAACTAATTTCTGAAATTATATATTAAATTTTAAATGTAAGGACTAATGTGTAATTTTCCAAAAATTCACATAATTGCACACATGCCTCAGGAGAGAATCAAATTCTCCGACCAAGAGCCTGGGCCCATGGCTACTCCTGCAGTGTTTGATTTCAGGGCCACCGACACTCATGGTCAACACGGAGGCAGCTAACCTCCGACCCACGTCCATCCGCCGCGAACGGCAGTCTCGAAATTTTGAGAGGACGCGATCTGTCGGGAGGGACGACAGGTTCGCGACTCTGTCCTAATGACAGGAAAACACGTCGCCGCCCATGAACCTCGCTTATGGCGTCTCCGATACCTGCAGCGCAACAACATCGATTGACAACCGCCATTGCACGCCATTCCAAATGCCCAACGAAACGCGCCGCTGCAACAACGCGCATTCCGATGACGTTCACGAAGAAAAGACTCACCCAGCGAGTTCTTCTCGATCTCCGACGGCCGATCACTAGTGGTGGTTGATTCGGCCCGGCGCTCGGCGGAACTCTTCCACTTGTCCAGCAAGCTTTCCGGCGAGTCCATGGAGGCTAGACATGGTTAACACTTGGATCACTATCTTCAAATTATATTTTATTAATTCTTTAACCAATTTTAAATTCAATTAAAGAATTAGGTCAAAACAAAATTAAAGAATCCACATAATTTTACTTATGAGAAAATAATAAAGTTATGTATACAATCATTAATCAGCCTGAAGCTCTGATAACACTGTTGGGTTTTCGAAATACGAATACCATACTCGTAGCAGTGGAAGTTAATTTTTTTTCATTAATAACGATTTTGATATGACTGAAATATAAATTGAAGGATAATTAAAACATTAATATTCCTTACAATTATTCGTATGCGACCTGAACCTCTACTACGATATCCACATAATTCTCGTCTACGAAAGGAACTCGCTGAAAAAATTCTATAGAGAGAACCACCTCTACTACGATATCCACATAATTCTCGTCTACGAAAGGAACTCGCTGGGAAAATTCTATAGAGAGAACCGGAAAAATATTATGAGTGATAAATTTGTGATCCAGAACTTTGTGATCTAGAACCTCTAACCTAGAGGTCTTTTATATAGTAAAACAGAAAAACCTATCTATGCACATAACTTGAGCCCACATATATATTTTATTGACAAATCCAATATATAATAAAAAATATTTTTTATCATATTTAGCATATAATATATCCAATATATTAAGTAATTATGATATATCTAATGAAAATTAATAAATATGATAAAATATTAGAGGTAATGTAATTGAAAAAGAAAAATATAATAAAATGTTAGGTTCCATTTGAATTGAGTGATTTGATCTATGAATTTTAAATCAACCATTCAAATTCACTCTAATGGTGATTATGAATGAATTTCAAATATTTAGATTTTTGTTCACACACTTTTCAATTAAAATAAAGATGATTTTAAAGCATCACTAAAAACATATCATTTTAAATACACTTCAAATTAAATCACTTTCATCCAAACACAACCTTACACAATAAATAATAGTCCATAGTTTAAAAAAAGGGGAGGAAAAAAAGAAAAAGGAAAAAAGTTAAGTTAAAAAAATTGCCGTGGATTATATCTTTGATTTCTGGTTTTGAAATAAGAGGGAGAGATGATCGGTCCGAAGCAGAAAGAAGGGATGCAATTAGTTAGGGTGAATAAGTTTTGATTTCAAACGCCTGCTCCGTCATCTATAATTCATTCATGTGATGTATAGAATTGAAATCGAAATAGTTTGATTAGTTGGTAATGAACCCAGGCATCGGTGAATGAAAAGTATGTCCGCCTCACATACCCTAGGTGGGGCGTCTCGCTGTGGGTGGGTGCTTGGGCCTTCACTGGACAAGATTATCAAGAATGTGGCCTGGAGGAAACACTCCCAGCTCGTTTCCGCCTGTAAATCCGCCCTCGACAAGCTCGAGACTCTGGTCGACGATCCTTCCGATCCCGCCTCCTGCTCCCCACTCTACGGTCTATCTTCTTCCGATGCCGATTTTTTGCTTCGTCCCCTCATCATGGCCCTGGAATCCGGCTCCCCTAAGGTTCTCGAGCCTGCTCTCGACTGTGCCTTCCGACTCTTCTCCTTCGGCCTCATTCGCTCCTGTGAAATCCAAGAGGATTCGTCTCTTATCTTCCGACTCATCGACTCTGTCTGCAAATCTGTTGCCCTCGGGGAAGAGACTATTGAGCTTGCCGTCCTCAAGGTCCTGCTCTCTGCTGTCCGATCCCCTTGCGTATACATCCGGGGTGATTGCCTCATCTATATAGTCAGGTCCTGCTATAATGTATACCTCGGCGGTCATAGTGGCACCAATCAGATCTGTGCCAAGTCTGTTCTTGCCCAGATGATGATCATTGTTTTCACCAGGGTGGAAGAGAATTCCATGCTTGTTGGCTTCAAGAACGTGTCTGTATTTGAATTGCTCGAGTTTGCTGATAGAAATCTTAATGAAGGGAGTTCTATACATTTCGCACAAACCTTCGTCAATGAAATTGTCGAGGCTAAGGACACCCCTCCTAATCTCAAATTGTCCATTGATCTGCAGAATGGTTCCAAAAATTCTGATGAAGAATCTGCAAAATCTGTTGATGAAGCTGCTGATGTGAGTGGCTACAGTAAGATTAGAGAAGATGGTTTTACACTCTACAAGAATCTATGCAAATTATCTATGAAGTTTTCGGCGCAGGAGAATTCCGATGATCAGATTCTTTTGAGGGGGAAAATCCTCTCGCTGGAGCTGTTGAATGTGATCATGGCCAATGCAGGCCCAATCTGGCGTTCCAATGAGAGGCAAGCACTGGTGTTATTAAAATTTCCTATACAGCTGAATCAACTTATTTGCATATGTGTGTGATTAAGTAACTAGCTTACACAGAATAATACATCTATCTTTGGCAAACCTGATATGTTCTTCTCTTAACAGGTTTCTTAATGCGGTCAAGCAGTATCTGTGCTTGTCATTGTTGAAGAACAGTGCACTATCTGTAATGACTATTTTTCAACTTCTTTGTTCAATATTTTGGAACCTACTGTGGAAATTTAGATCCGGGTTGAAATCAGAGATTGGAATTTTTTTTCCCATGCTGATTCTCCGGGTACTGGAGAATGTGCTCCAACCTAGTTTCTTGCAGAAGATGACTGTTTTGAGTTTACTGGATAAGCTCTCCCAGGATTCACAGATTGTTATTGATATCTTTGTCAACTATGACTGTGATGTGGAGTCTCCCAACATATTTGAGAGGTAGGCCATTTCTTATGATTAAATGCCTCCACTTGAATATCATTGAACATGTGTGCTCCTGCTGAGGCTGCACTAACTTTTGTAGGGTTCTGTCTGCTATTTTAGCAGCTAGCTGTGTGGTAAATATGATTTCAACGAAAAATAAACTTTAAGAGCTTGTTTACTTTGAGATGTAAGATGTAAGTTAGATTTATTATGTGTTGAATATAGAAAGTGATGGTTTACAAACAATCTTTTGTTTACTTCAAATGATTAACTTAGGGATGTCAAGCCTCCAACCTATTAAAAAAGGTCAGTTGGGACACATGCACGATACAACTTTGGGTAACCTCTTTCCACCTTAAGTGTGGCATGTCTCATCCAATTTTTTTAATTAAATTGTCATGATTTTTCATGAGACACAGCTCACATGTATAAATTAAACCTCACAGCGACTTGAGAGTAGGCATTTGGAAGCTTGGTATGGTCCTACATTTATGTTTTCTTGAATCAGGGTTGGTGGGGTTACTTCATGGTTCAAGTTCTCTTTTGTGTTTTCATATTCCAAAAGTGGTTCAAGTTCTCTTTTGTGTTTTCATATTCCAAAAGTGGGGAATGCACCAAACCTCTCAATTCCCCACTACCATTATTCACATACTCATTCTCCCCCTGATAAGAAAAAACATACTCCCATTCCTCTTTACTTATCAAGTGCTCCCTAAGTATTTGCAGGCTCAATATCTGTATACCAGAATATGGTCCGAGACTTAATGTACTTACAGTAGTTCTGCTGAACTTCCATATTCATACTTGCCCCAATTGTTGACTGCTTTTCATCTAGCAGCATTAGCTATAATTTTTTCAGATCAAGAAGGAACACAAATTGGACATTATAATTTATTATTGTGCACGTTGTCACTTAAATAATGATATGACTTTTGGGACCTTGCTATCACAATATACATCTTGCTAGTACAATATACTCATACATATATATATATATATATATATATATATATGTATGCATGTATTTTTTTGGATATTGGAAGGATTGTAACCTAAACTTTAGTCCAGCAAAGATACTTTCTGCTTCTCCATCCATTGCTACGATACCAGTTTGACTTTGTTGAAGTTACTTGGTCTGAGCGTGATTTTATTTAGATTTTGGTTTCATCTGGAGGTCCTGGATTGCCGAAAACATGCTTCACTTATTATGTCAATTTGTTCGTTGAAATCAGTGTACTGGATTTACTTATTGGCTCTGAGTCATTATCTTTTTTTATAAATGTATTAGATATCCTTCAGTTCTTTCAGATACTATCAATAGCCTTCTTGCATGTTGTATGAATCGCAATCAAGGCCCTTCCTTTAATTCCCTCAGATACTTGCAGGACTGTCAATGGTCTTCTAAAAACTGCATTGGGCCCACCACCTGGTTCTGTCACCTCTTTGTCTCCTGGCCAAGATATGACATTTCGTCATGAATCAGTTAAGTGTCTGGTTAGGATTATCAAATCGATGGGATCATGGATGGACCAGAAGCTGAAAGTAGGAGAAATTAATCAAGCAAAGTCTTCTGACCACGAAAACTTGACTGAGAATCCCAGTTACCTCATTGATGATGCACATAATGCTGACTATGAGCTGCATCAAGAAGGAAATTCTGAATTTTCCAATGCTGCAGCACTGGAGCAGCGTAGAGCTCATAAATTAGAAATCCAGGTTTGCTTATAAATGCACTTCAAGTGATTTATCCCTTTCCTCTAGTAAAATTATTATCTACATTAGGTGCTTACTCTAGTCTCTCACCTTATAAAAACTTGCAATATTTTTGGAATACGTTAATGCTTATGTCAATGTAATAAATGCAGAAAGGTATTGCACTGTTCAATAGAAAACCATCCAAGGGAATTGAGTACCTAATAAGCACCAAGAAAATTGGTAGCTCCCCTGAAGAAGTAGCTTCTTTTCTCAAAAGTACTTCTGGCCTGAATGAAAGTATTATTGGCGATTATTTTGGTGAAAGAGAGGACTTTCCTATGAAAGTTATGCATGCATATGTGGATTCCTTTAACTTTGAGAACATGGACTTTGGTGAAGCAATCCGATTCTTTTTAAGAGGATTTAGGTTACCTGGGGAAGCACAAAAGATTGACCGCATCATGGAAAAATTTGCTGAACGCTATTGTAAATGCAGTCCAAACTCATTCACCAGCGCAGATACGGCTTATGTCCTTGCTTACTCAGTGATAATGCTCAACACTGATGCCCATAATAGTATGGTAAAGGATAAGGTGCATCTCTTATACTTAAATTTTCTGTAGTTTTCTCTTTGTTATGCCAGTTTCTCCTTAAAACATCTAGTTTCCATCATCTTTATAGTGTGATTGGCACATGCAATGATGTGTTGAATTGTTGATGAAATATTTCTAAAGAGTACTGTAGTAAGTAATGATCCTGAACTCTATCTTGGATATTCTTCATCTATATTTATGAAGTGAGAAATGCAAAACTAGTACTATCTGCTGGAAGCATGTACCTTTGCCTTATAAAGATGGGCCCCAAGTTGAGGCGTGAGGCAACCTTTGCCTAGTAATTGTAATCACTCTTGTCACTGTTTGAGCCATGATTTGGCCTCTAATGGATATCCTTTTATATCTCAACTGCTAACAATTCTAACTAATGTGTGCGACTTCTTTTGCACCCATAAAATTCACGCCTTTCCTGTGTGTAAACTTTCAGCATTTGAATTAAATTGGACATCACAGCTCCTTAAAGCTATTAGGGGTAGGAACTAGGAAGAACTGTATATGTTGCAGTAACATTGTTATATTGCATACTATCTAATTTCATTTTGTCTCTGAGGACGTTGACGAAAGGTAAGAACTTAAACTGTATTATATTTATACTGGACTGGATTGTGCGTGATTTATATATATAAATTGTTAGTTTGTATAAGTGAGCCTCCTTCTGAGTTCTGACTTATGTCGATATGAATTTTGGCTCTTAAAGATGTCCAAGGCTGATTTCATCCGGAATAACCGAGGGATAGATGATGGAAAGGACCTACCTGAAGAATACTTGGGAACTCTGTATGATCAGATTGTGAAAAACGAAATTAAAATGAAGGCTGACCCTTCTGCTCCCCAAAGCAAGCAAGGAAACAGCCTGAATAAACTGCTGGGCTTGGATGGCATACTCAATCTGGTCTGGAAGCAGACGGAAGAAAAGCCATTGGGTGCAAATGGGTATCTGTTAAGGCATATTCAGGAGCAGTTTAAAGCAAATTCCTCAAAATCAGAGTACGATCCAACTTTACTAGTTCTTTTCTATATTGAATATTTGAGCCTGCAGGATGATCCTCATGTATATTTCATAATTGCAAATTTACGATGATTGTTCACTTTTGCACATTAGCTCTTACACCTTTTCTTTCTTTCCTGCTGCAGAGTTGTTTATTATGCTGTAGCAGACCCTGCAATATTGAGGTTCATGGTTGAAGTTTGCTGGGGCCCAATGCTTGCTGCATTTAGTGTAACTCTGGACCAGAGTGATGACAAGGAAGCTACTTCTCAGTGCCTGCAGGGATTTCGACATGCTGTGCATGTTACAGCAATAATGGGTATGCAGACCCAAAGGGATGCTTTTGTTACCACTGTGGCAAAGTTTACATACCTGCATTGTGCTGCAGATATGAAGCAAAAAAATGTAGATGCTGTCAAGGTGCTTTTTAGTTTTCAACCTTCTGGACTATCTTTGCATGATATATAAACTATTGATATTTGGTTTTCCCATGTTATGATATGATTTGGTGGAAAACTATGTTGTTTTGGCAGGCTATCATATCAATTGCAATTGAAGATGGAAATTATCTTCAGGAATCATGGGAACATATTTTGACATGTTTATCCCGGTTTGAGAATCTGCAGCTTTTGGGAGAAGGAGCACCTTCTGATTCATCCTTTCTAAATACATCGAATTCTGAATCTGAAGAAATTGCTATAAAATATAATCCATCTTTCAAGAGAAAGGGAACACTCCAGAATCCAGCTGTAATGGCAGTTGTTCGAGGGGGCTCTTACGATAGCACCTCTGTAGAAGGAGTCAACTCTCCTGGTCTCGTTACGCCAGAGCAAATCAATCATTTCATTTCTAACTTGTATTTGCTTGATCAAATTGGAAATTTTGAATTAAACCACATTTTTGCTCACAGCCAACGGTTAAACAGTGAGGCAATTGTTGCTTTTGTAACAGCACTCTGCAAAGTCTCTATGTCAGAATTGCAGTCTCCAACTGATCCACGAGTGTTTTGCCTCACAAAAATCGTGGAAGTTGCGTAAGATTCTTTCCTGACTTATTATGGTCATCAAGAAATTTGCAATGGAAAAAAAAAAAAAACCCACTTGATTCCTCTTTTTTGCAGCCATTACAACATGAATCGCATAAGACTAGTGTGGTCTCGGATATGGAGCGTCCTATCTGAATTTTTTGTTGCAGTTGGTTTGTCAGAAAATCTTTCTGTTGCAATCTTTGTGATGGACTCACTGCGTCAACTTGCTATGAAATTCCTAGAACGAGAAGAGCTGGCAAACTACAATTTCCAAAATGAGTTTTTGAGGCCCTTTGCGGTTGTGATGCAGAAGAGCTGTTCCACAGAGATCAGAGAGTTGATAGTTCGATGTATCTCACAAATGGTTCTCAGTCGGGTCAATAACATAAAATCTGGATGGAAGAGTGTTTTCATGGTAATGTTTTGTTTCAAATAGTTAGTATGTGACATCCTCGAGTGAAATCCTCATTTGGAAATTTGTCTCTTAGGTTTTCACAGCAGCTGCAGCTGATGAAAGGAAGAGCATAGTCTTGTTGGCCTTTGAAACAATGGAGAAAATAGTGCGGGAATATTTCCCGTACATAACTGAGACCGAAGCCTTGATTTTTACTGATTGTGTTAAGTGCCTCATCACGTTCACAAATAGTAGATTCAACAGTGACGTTAGCCTAAATGCTATTGCTTTCCTCCGGTTCTGTGCTGTCAAACTTGCAGATGGTGGACTTATTTGTAGTGAAAAAAAGGCAGATGATTCATGCAATCCAGTATTGAAGGACAACGCTTTGGATGGTCAGACGGATGACTATACATGTTTCTGGGTTCCTTTGCTGTCAGGTATTTGAATTCAATTGCGACTTTGTTATGGATTATTTCATCAGAAAGCCGTTTATTCTCATCTTGCCTGTTTCTTTAATAATAAGCATCCGAGCGAGAGGCTGTTTAGGGTTTAATCATTATTTTCAACTGTTTCAGGGCTATCAAAGTTGACGTCAGATCCTAGAGCAGCCATCAGAAAGAGTGCCCTGGAAGTTCTTTTTAATATTCTAAAGGACCATGGTCAACTTTTTTCACAGCCATTCTGGGCTACTGTTTTCAATTGCTCAATCTTTCCAATATTCAGTTTCACTGCTGATAGTAAGGAGGAGGGTTCCCATTCATTGAACCCTGATGGGAACATATGGGACTCTGAAAGTTGTGTAATAGCAGCAGAGTGTCTCATTGATTTATTTGTCCATTTCTTTGATTTGGTAAGGCCCCAGATGCATGGAGTAGTATCCATATTAGTGGCGTTTATAACAAGTCCAGGTCAGGGTCCATCGAGCGCAGGGGTGGCTGCCTTGATGCGCTTGGCTACTCATTTGGGCTACAAACTTTCAGAAGAGGAATGGCAAGATATCTTTCTCTCTTTAAATGCCGCTGCTGAATCCAGTTTGCCTGGTTTTCTAAAGCTTTTGAAAACCATGGACAGCATCGAGTTGCCTACTGAACCCAATAATGAAATCGAATCATCTACTGCCCATGGACTACTTAATGATGGTTCTCAGGATGACCACTTGCAAGCCGTGGCATATATCGTTTCAAGGATTAAAGCACATATAGCTGTACAGCTACTTATTATACAGGTCCACCAATCCTCATCTCTCTCTCTCGTGCATTCACACAATATAGTATTTCATATTCTCCATCCCATAATTCATGATCTGTGTCTGAGAATGTGATACTGAATGTTGTAATTATCAATTTCTAACAGATGGAACTTTATGGTGTCCAGTTTACTACTGATCATTATCTGCTCTAAGCTAAAAAGAATAACAAAACTGGAAATAGTATTGATGACAGGTTTACTACATACAAGTAGATGACTATAGGTGAAACCTGACAGTGGGCGGATATCAGCATAATACACTCAGGATTGAATCTGCCCAGCACTATGCCAAAGACTCAATAAGAATCTGAATGAACTACTTAACGATAATCAAGACATATAAATAAGACTCCCTAACCCTAACCTATCGGCCTGCTGCCCACCACCAAGTGAGAAAAAGTCCCCCCACCCCGGACACTTATTGAAATAAAACTAAACATAATAACTGGGCACAATAATCTTCAATTGGTATGTGGACCTCAACAGGGTGCTTGGGCAGGATTAGTTCCCTGTGTTTCTTTTATATTGCTTATTGTTTTTCTTGCGATCGGACCCTTGTTTTCTATCATAACTAACGGTGTACACAAGATTTCCTAAGAAACCAAATATTGGGTTCCATATCAAAACCAAATACTCCCTCCGTCCTGGAGAAAGCTCCCCATGAGCTTCGGGCATGGAGGTTAAGAAATACTAATATAATAAATAGATGTATTAGAGGTGATGTGATTGAGAGAGAAGAATATAATGAAATGTGAGAGGGAATAGTTACCAAAAAATGAATGGGTAGCTTTCATTGGGACAGACGAAAAAGGAAAGTTGGGTAGCTTTCACTGGGACGGAGGGAGTATGTGTTTGTGTAAATTCAAGATTTTTTACATGTCTGTGGCACCTCACTTCCACCTGCCTTCACTGCTTGTTACAACACTCGTCTATCTTCGTTGCAATTGTCACTCGTAGAATTTCATGCTGATCCCCCTCTCTCTGTTTGTGCGCAGGTTGCAACTGACCTTTACAGAATGCATTGGCAGTCCCTGTCTACAAAGACTGTGACTATACTTCTCAAAATCAATTCATCAATATCGTCTCACTCCCATGAATTGAACTTGCAGACCACATTAGTGATCAAGTTAAATAAAATATGCTCTATACTGGAGATCTCTGAACCACCTATGGTTTCTTTTGAAAATGAGTGTTACAAAAATTATGTCAACTTTCTACACGATCTACTCAAGAATAGTCCGTGTTTGTCAAAGGAGAAGAATATTGAAGCGGAGCTTGTGTGTGTATGCGAGGAAGTCTTGCAGATGTACCTTGAGTGTAGTGGATTTGAATATATCTCGTCTCAGAAAGCCATGAATAAACGTCGTGTGATGCTGCTTCCGTTAGGCTCAGCCAAGAAGGAGGAGTTGGAAGCTCGCACTCCTTTAGTTGTATCAGTGATGAGGATTTTGGTTGGTCTAGAAACAGATTGTTTCAGGAGGCATGTTTCACACTTATTTCCACTCTTTGTGGATCTTGTGCGAAGCGAGCATACCTCACTCGAATTGCAGCGTCTTCTCAGCAATCTATTTCAGTCGTGTATAGGTCCAATACTAATGTAACTCAATTTTGTTCAATGTATAGCTGTATAAATTCAGTCTTACTCTGTAACTGGAAATATGAAGCATCCCCCGGATAGTTTTAGTGTTTTACCAATATGTATTGTTGACTGGATTGTTTTATTAATGCCGACTGGAACACTAGTATTTTGTTATAGTACTGTACTAAAATTTATCCAACTTCATTTTTAATTATAATAGGGTTGTTTGTTTGGTAGGAGATGTTATTTCAATATGAAAAATATGCTGAAAAGAACAAGAATAACAATATACACTGCGGTAAACACCTAGTTAGTTGAAAGACAGGAATATGCAGCAACAGCCAATGTTGGAACAGTAAAAAACGAAGGATTTTTTAAATTCTTGTAGCAGGTGTACATAAAAACTAACCTTAAATCTTGTATGAGGTTACAAAGTTTTTGCCATTAATTGCAAGACGGCCCTTGCAGATATAAGGCTGGATATGGAGTTAAATTGAGCCTTGTTTCACATAATGAGATTTTTAAGACCAGACTTCATCTTACATGATTTGATAGTTTTATGTCCTCCCTTTTCTTTTTATCCAGTTAGTATGATACCTTGACAAAGTGGGATAGCTCAAGTGGTTAGAGCACCACTACCTAGGCCTTAGGTCCTGGGTTCGAGTCATGGGAAGGGGAAAAAAGGGATGGGTATTTAACTTGTAACAAAAAAAAAGTTAGTATGATACCCTTAATTGAAGTTGACAAATATGCTCCCTATCTTTTAAAATATGACAAATATATCCCATTATGCACACTTTTCTTTTTCATTTGTATTCCAAACGGTTTGCACATCCTAAAAAGAAAATACTTCCATGAACTTCATTTTTACAATATTCAGACAAAATAAAAAATTCAATCATTTTTTAATTTACTTTATTTATAAAATTACTATCACACCGGAATTAAATAGAACTGCAAGCCTGAAAAATCATCTTGGGTTGTACATCAACACTTTTTGCTTTTCACTTATTGATTATCAAACTCAATATCATTAGAACAAATTGTTGTTGGGATTTATCCCAACTGCAGTTAAAAGGCTGACAGAAAACAAGCATCAACCCCAATAACCTTCCTCCTAGCTTTAAAACCTTGTTTGCAAGCCTCAAAACATATATACAACATTTGAAATTGAGATGCACTACCTTCACCATCATTGTCAGTCAATTTCAACACCGCAGATGACGTAGGATTAGTCCTTAATAACTCTTCACAATAATTCAGGATTAGTCCTTAACAACTCTTCACAAAAATTGAAAACTTTTTCTCCGTTAGTCAATAATAATAGATTGATTAACAGAAGTATCAAAATTGATAAAAAATAATAATTGAGTGACCAATTTTGATAGTGATTAAATGTGGGTGACCAAATCTATCTAAAAAGTGGTGCACATCCTTAAAAAAAAAAAGGTAGGGCTGATGTTTACTCAAGTACACGGTGTACTTAGTCGAGCTATATAGAAAATATCAAGTATTTATAGGATAAATAACAAAATAATTAACAAAAGTCATTGAAGCCTAGTAGTTGTGCTTGAATTGCCTTACATCATTAATAGTAATAAAAGTGCAAGTAATAGTTTTTTTTATATAAAACGTGTAAAATTAATAATAATTTTTTTAAAAAAAATTAGCACCAGAGGTCTATCATTAGCATATACTTTTCAATTATAATATCATACACTTTTCAATTATAATAACATACACTTTTCAGTTATAATATCATTCACTTTTCAATTATAATAACATACACTTTTCATTAATATATAACTTACACTTTTCATTAATAGAACATACACTTTTTAGTTATAATAACGAACATTTTTCATTAAATAGATCATACACTTTGCAGTTATAATAACATACACTTTTCATTAATATAACATACACTTTTCATTAATAGATCATACACTTTGCAGTTATAATAACATACACTTTTCATTAATATATAACTTACACTTTTCATTAATATATCATACACTTTTTAGTTATAATAACATACACTTTTCATTAAAAACAATGTTGCACTTTTCAATATAGTAACATACACTTTTCATTAAAAAAACAAAAATACACTTTTTAGTTATAATAACATACACTTTTTCAAAAAAAAAAATCGAAAAAAAAGAAGTCAAAGTTTGACCATTGACCGGTCAACATTTGACTAGTCAAAGTCTACTCAAGTACACGGTGTACTTGAGTACATACAAGACTTTGGCAAAAAGAAAATACTTCCATGAACTTCACTCTTACAATATTCAGACTGTAGACACTGAAATTTTATTAAAATTTGAAAGTGTCAAATATTTTGTAAATCCTAGTTTTGGAGATAAAAATATAAAATAATATCTCCAAAACTTAAGATATTCTCTCTTTCCTTAGGAATTTTGAATATCTTTCTTGCTCTTTAAGTCATTCATCTCTTATAAATAGGATAGTGAAAATACTAAATTGTAGGTCAAATCGAGTTTGATGAAATAAGTCACAAACGACCCCATCAACTCCATACTATCAAATTGTAGGTTAAATTCAAAATTCGGAACACGTCGCTGAGACCCCGGTATCACATATGTTTAGAGAGAGGAATCAAGAGATCAACGAGAGTTTTAACCCACATTCTTAATAAAAATATGTTTACCTTATTTTTATCACCTTCTTTTATTTTTATACGTATTTGCAAGTGTTTTAAATTTATTGGTTAACAAATTGGCACGCCCGGTGGGACGAATTTCGCTCTTCATCTCCACTCTCCAAAGCAGAAGACGTGAACGTGATCAGGAGAAGCATGCTAAATCACCGTTGGGGGCATTTGTTGCTTTGGATTACCCTTGCCATCGAACTTCTTCAACTTTGGAGGTTGATAACCAGCTGGCATCTTCAAATTGTCAATCCTCTTCGTGTAAGACTTGCTGTAGGTGAATGAAGACTTGAGATTTTCTTCGAACTTATCTTTGATTTCCCCAAGTATGATTTCTTTCAGTCGATCAACGGGCACTAAACCATCGGGAGAAACTTGTAAATCCTTAAGAGTTTGGTCAATTTCCATTGGCTTACGTTCACCAGACGTCTCAGCATCATGTCCTTCAACTTGCTTTCCTTTGTCCGCATTGCTCACCAGCTTAGCAATTTGGGCATCCTGTTCTTGGACATGTTTTGTGAGTCCATCTATTGCTGAGGCTGTGCTTGAATCTGATGAGCTCGTCGTGGAATGAGTAGGGGAACAGTCTGGGTTGTTCTCCTCATTCGCAGTATTGAGTGGTGGACCCTCTGCAGTAGCATTCTCTGAAGAAGATGATGACTTCGAGCTTCTTGACATACTTCTCGTGACTACGTTCATGTCTTCAAGGTCAAGGTCAGCTGACCCAAATGCAACACCTCTCTTGATCTTAATCTTGATTGGCGACATTGTTGTGACTTGATTTGGAAGAGTAGAGATGAGAGGTAGAGATTGTCTTGTAAACACAAATTTCGTGAATTAAATATTAAAACGCAAAAATGCGAAACAATGTATTTAATTTCAGATTAAACCGATAAATATTGTGGGTTACAAAACTTCTTCTTCCACGGCAGGAACCTCCCTCGGGCCTCTCTTCATAAAGGCATAAGCAGGTGAGGGCCTTCTGTTATTTCACCTGGTATGGCAACGGAATACAAGTCAGCAGGGTAATTTGCTCATTTGATTCTCTCTTCTTGAACTTCATTTGAACTTCTTGAGCTTTTGGACTCTTCTTGAACTTCACTTGAACTTCACTTGAACTTCTTGAGCTTTTGGAGTTGGATCCGCAGCCGAATCCTCTTCGGTCTTGAATTTGAGACTTTATAACGTTAATCCAAGGGCTTGGCGTCGTATTTTGGATTAAACGTTGAATTTAGAAACTTTTGGGACGAACGTCGTTGAAGATCATTCTTGAACTTGGGATTTTGTAACGTTAATCCAATGGCTTGACGCCGTATTTTGGATCAAACATTGATTTACGGGACTTTTCCGAGACTTATCGGGACTTATCCGGACTTTATCGGGACTTATCCGGGACTTTTCGAGACTTTATCGGGACTTATCCGGGACTTTTCGAGACTTTATCGGGACAACCACCGTTGAAGATCCTCCTTGAAGAAACACCGGATTGAGGGGCTTAGCACCTTAATCTCCACCCGAACACTGCTTCTCGCCGCCTTGCACGAAGAACGTCTTTGAAGCTCCTCCGACTGCTGAAGAGTACTCTAAAATCTCTGCAGAGAATTTTAGAGCCTTGAATGCTTGTGATTCTTGATGATGAAATGAGCCAAGGAGATATATTGTGACAAGGAACCTAGGGGTTTTTTTATGGGCCAAGGAGATATTTGTGCAAGTGGTTAGGGCTTAATTCAAATTTTGAACTATTTGATGGACTAAGAATACCCTATCTGGGCTCAATTTGGTTTGTTGGGCTTTAGAGGCCTATCTTGATTTATTGAATTTTAGAGACCCTTTATTGGACTTAAAGGCCCGTCTTGAATTTTAAATTAATTTATTGGGCTCTCAAATCAATCATTTTTTAATTTACTTTATTTTATAAAAATTTATAAAATTACTATCACACTCCACAAATTTGTTGTGAAAGGATAAAAGTATAATAGAACAAATATGCCGTGGAATTAAATAGAAATAGAACAAATATGTGATAGTTAAAAGAAGAAAGGAGCCAGGATGTAACCTTGGAAACTCGAATAAAACAGGCTGGAACGCAGCTGTGAACATTACTACAACTACTAGTACATTTTTTTCCTGAATCCAAATTTCTCTCTCTGTCTGTCTGCAGTCTCATTCCAGCAAGCTGCAATTAACAATCGGCTGCTGGATCTGATATAATTCCATTAGTCTGAATTTCTGATCACAAACAAACAAAGAGAGATCGATGATGCAGAAACGTAAGCAATCTCTCCCGCTTTCACAGCAGCAAGAGGAGGCTGTTACAAAAGGTCCGGGAATCCGGCGGAGGCTTTCATCTCTGTCCCTCAACCTCAAGATCCAGAATGCAGCATCCTCCACCAAGTCGTCTTATTCAGTCAGGGAATGGTGGGGTTGGGGATGGGCTTGGATCCTCTCCCGCAAGCCCACTTTCGCCTCCGATCTCGAAATGAATGAAGAAGAAACTGCCGCTCTCGGTACCCATAGCAGGGGCAGTTGGCGCCACCTCTTTTACAAGCTCATCTCCCACATCCGCCGCAAGCTTCTCCGCCCTGACAATGTCGGACTCCCCCAGACCTTCCGCAATGCCTCCTCCTATTCCTTTATCCAGTAATCTCCCTTCAAATCTTTATGTATCTATATATATTCTTTTTTTACTTGCTGATTTATTAATGTTTCATTTAATTATATAGTAGTACAAGTACTAGTGTTTGATTTATCTCTTGAATTTCCGAGATATATGAATTATGAACAAGTCTAAATTGTAAAATGCTACCTATGCGTACGTTTGATCAAATTCTCCCATCTTTTGTGTATTTTGGCAATTACCCATGTACAATAATTTTTACCATTATTCATCCTTCGAATATGTGTCGGTGCCGTATAATAAATAAATAAATATTAATCGAATAATACTCCATAATTTCACTCAAAATAAAATATCTGCAGCTGACCACATGAGATTGTCGGTTTCTATTCATGAATTACGATTAATTAAATGGTACGAGTAATAACAAAGTCCAGGTTTTAAAATTGTGCCCATGTTCTATACAATTGGGTTGAATAAAATTGGAAATGTGTATTCTTTAAATTACACACAAACACAATATATGAAGTACTTAATTATTATTATTATTAATAAGAAACTAGAAGAAGAAGAAAATTAATAGTACATTATAAACAGAGAAAAGTTTTCATAATTGGAATGAATGTCATTGACAGGCATTTGGTACTAGTATATTAAAACACGATTATAAAATAGGTTAAAGAATTATGACAGGACATCAGGTTGACGGTGATGTGGAAATTAATAATGTCCATGCCATTCACCTCTCTCGTCATAGATCTCAACTAACGTGTTGTTGCTTCTTCACCACAAAAATTGGGTTTATTTTTATTTCAAATTTAAATTTTCCTTTTTTCAAATAAAAATTTAAATAGAGTGAATTTATCTGCAATATTAACACATCTAAGATAGGGGCAAAAAAAACTAGTGGATCGAACCAGGTCTTTTAAAAAATTATGCAAAGTCAAACATTAAAAAGAAAAAACAATGAAAGACTAAGAGAATAATCGATATCAAGGAATAACTGAGAATATAATGGATGATTGTAATAGAGGAATTGAAGAAAGGTGGAGAAGAATCCTCCATGAAAGATCGATGGGAATAAGATGGATTTGCAACCAACAGTTCTTTAGTTTCTCCGTCTATTTCTTCCACTTTTCCAAGTTGAGAGCTATATGGCACGGGTTCTTGATTTGTAAAAATATTTCATATAACGTGGGCTGACATGCTTTGCCTAGCTCATGCCTTCCTTTAACCCGGCCATCAAGTTTCTGAAATGACTTAGAAATTGGGCATGTCCCTCGGCCCTAATTCTAAAAGATTTCAAACATATTGAAGACTGGCACCCTACTACTGGGCTGCCTGGGCATGAACAGGATCTTATAAAATCAGCCAAACTTTTAATACATTTCATTAATTTCAACAAAAATAAATTAATGAGAAAATATTTCATTTAAAAAAATACCCCAGTCAGAAAAATCAGCATCTCAAATTCATTCAATAATCTAGCCTTAAATTACCCCTATAAAAAAATAAAAATAAAAAAAAAATCTATCCCTAATTTTCCTCAATGACTCTTGTGTAGACTCAAATGCATATATGCATTGTGTCCATTTAAAAATCGAATCAGGAACAAAAACATAGGAATAAAAATGTGGAGCTCATACATGGTTAAGGCTATAACTGAAATGGTACTACTTTGAGGTTAAAGATTCAAATCTCACATCTAATTTTTTTTGCATTTATTTTTTCTGTTATAAAAGTGCATATTGATGTAGTCAATAATGTAGAATACAAGAATTTGAATTGGGAGTCTCTCTCTCTTCTCCCCTACTCCACTGGCATCCACCGCCCGCTACCGCTGGTCCGTTGTTGTCGTCGCCGTTCCACCGCCGTCCTGCTGCTGGCTCGTTGTTGTCGTTGTCGTTCCACCGTCGTCTTCTACTTTTTTCTGTTGTCATCTTTTATTCGGTATTTGTCAAGATTTAGTCAGTAAATCTTCAGATCTACTTAGTTCTATCCGGTAAACTCCAAGATTTACTCTTCATGTATTTTTCGTTGATCTCGTTTACTGTTTTTCTAGATAGTTTTATTGTGTTTTTCTAGTATAGTTATTTAGTTACTACTTGTTGTTTCCGTTGCGCCTTGTGCAATTTTTTTTTTCCATTATGAGACTCTTATTTAGTGGTGGGGCTCTTTTGAGATAGATTCGAGGGTTCTTGGGATTTGATACTTGGTGAAACTTTGTCTATTTATTTTGTTTCATATTCTTGACATGAGAACACATTAGTATGAGATTGTCTCGGTTAAAAGTTGGAGACATGTCTTAATAGGAACACTCATTTTATCTTCTCACGATTTGAGGGGACAACGATACCGTGGTGATGCGCATTAGTTTGAAGATCAAGATCTTAAGCATGAAGTTGTATTTTATTTTGTTATGATCTTGTAAACCTTTATAAAAAAGTGTAATATGCATTTTACACTTTTTAGTAATATTGTGCTTGCACTTTTCATTTAGATTGACTTACATTTTTTAGTAATATTATGTTGCACTTTTCAGTTGTAGTGACTTAGACTTTTCAGTAATATTGTGTTGCACTTTTTAGTTATACACACTTTTTACACTTGTTAGTAATATTGTGTTGCACTTTTCAGTTATAGTGACCTATATTTTTTAGTAATATTATGTTGCACTTTTCAATTATAGTGACTTACACTTTTCAGTAATATTGTGTTGCACTTTTCAATTATAAACACTTACACATTTTGGTAATACTGTATTGCACTTTTCAGTTATAGTAACTTACATTTTTCAGTAATATTATATTGCACTTTTCAGTTATAATGACTTACACTTTTCAGTAATATTGTGTTACACTTTTTTAGTTATACACGCAGTTATAGTGACTTACATTTTTTAGTAATATTATGTTGCATTTTTCAGTTATAGTGACTTACACTTTTCAGTAATATTGTGTTGCACTTTTCAGTTATAGACACTTACACATTTTGGTAATACTGTGTTACATTTTTCAGTTATAGTGACAAACACTTTTCAGTAATATTGTGTTGCACTTTTTAGTTATAATGACTTAAACTTTTCAGAAATATTGTGTTGTACTTTTCAATTATACTGATTTGCACTTTTTAGTAATATTGTGTTGTACTTTTCAATTATAGTGATTTCCACTTTATAGTAAAATATTACACTTTTTTATGAATAAAAATTTTCACTTAAAAATTCAACACACGTTTACTTAAAATGTTTATTCACTATAATTTAAAAAACGTAACCGAATATAATTGAAAAGTGTAAAATAATTAATTTGAGTTATCCATTACTTTGGAGGACTCATACTTGATAGTACTTTGGTTATCCGTCAAGAACAATAATAGATCTAGCCTAATTTTCTTGTTTGTATTTCTTATTCTCCCCCTCCCTTTTGTCGTTTTACCTAAAATGGGGCACAAAAAGAGAAACGAAGCAAGCTCATCCGCACATTCTGTGGCGCGAGAAGAGACTCCGCTATTGTCCGGCGGCAACGGCAAGGCCTATGTCCTGTCGTCGCAACCCAAGACGTTCGCGAATGTGTTTATTGCGATTGTTGGCGCGGGGGTTCTGGGTCTCCCATACACATTCATGCGCACCGGTTGGGTAACCAGCCTCTTCATGATTCTCTGTGTCGGCCTTCTCACCTACCGCGGCATGATGCTCCTTATCCATACCCGTAGAAAGCTTGAGGATTGCGCCTCCCCTAAGATCACATCTTTTGGTGATTTAGGGTTCGCCGTCTGTGGGTCCCTCGGCAGATTCGCCGTTGACTCCATGATTGTTCTTTCCCAATCTGGTTTCTGCGTTGGCTATCTGATTTTTATTGGCAACACTCTTGCCAATCTTTTCAGTTCCAGCTCCTCATTGAGCTTGTCGTTGAGTGTTTCTGCCAAGAGCTTTTACATTTGGAGTTGTTTCCCCTTTCAATTGGGGTTGAATTCAATTCCATCCCTAACCCTCTTGGCTCCTCTGAGCATCTTTGCTGATATTGTGGATTTGGGTGCTATGGGCGTGGTGATGGTTAAGGATGCCATCATCTTCAGCAAGCAAATGCCGGTGGTTGAGGCTTTCGGCAGTCTTTCAACCTTCTTTTACGGATTGGGCGTGGCTGTGTACTCGTTTGAAGGGATTGGGATGGCTTTGCCCTTGGAGGCTGAGATGAAAGATAGGTTGATGAGAATCATAAGTATGATTTAATTTCCATACTGATACGAATGATTTAATCATACATATCAATATGGAAATTTATTTATTTTCTATTTCCATTTTTTTATTTGATCTATTTTTGTATATATTAGTTTTCTTTTTGGATTATGGCCGGTAGCCTCTCTGATTATGGCGTATGGATGACTTCTCAATTGTTTTTAGGGTTCTTCAATATTTCTCTCAATTACTTATCATCAATATGAAAATTAGTATTAATTTCCTAGTTATTTAATATCATATTGATACTTATGATTCCCATCACAGGTCCAAGTTTGGGAGAATTCTGTGCTTGACCATGATCTTCATTGCTGCCATGTACAGTGGGTTTGGAGCGATGGGTTACTTTGCATTCGGGGAAAACACTCGAGACATCATTACAGCCAACATGGGGGAGGGATTATTGAGTAGTGTAGTTCAAGTAGGGCTCTGTATAAATTTGTTTTTTACGTTTCCGTTGATGATGAACCCGGTGTATGAAGTGTTCGAGAGAAGATTTTGGGATGGGAGGTACTGCTTGTGGATGAGGTGGATTCTTGTGCTGGTAGTGAGTTTGATTGCATTGTTTGTCCCAAGTTTTGCAGACTTCTTGTCATTGGTCGGGAGCAGCACCTGTTGTGTGCTGGGCTTCGTTTTGCCTGCACTCTTTCATTATCTAACCTTCAAGGATGAGATGAGGTGGAGGCATGCGGGTTTAGATGTGGGCATGATCGTGTTAGGTGTTGTCCTTGGAGTTTCAGGAACCTGGTACTCCCTTGTAGAGATTTTCTCTGTTAAGGTATAATAATAATCATAATACTGTAATGTAATTAATAGTGAGCATGCTTCTTTGTTTATGATATTTGTTGTTTTTGTGTATCTATATCTTGTGAATGACCAGTCATATTACCGTTTGTTCTGCTTTTCACTATTGTCATTACAAATGCTAATCTCAGTTGTACCATGTTAAGATTTCTATAAAATATATAGTGGAGTATATTTTTTTTTAGTGTTTGTTTGTTGTTGGGCTGTGGTATTCAATCGGATATACATACATACATACCTGGTTTTTGACTAGACTAGAGAGACAACATTTGATAATTGTTTGAAAGTGTGTTTTGAATAATAATCTTACAACTCATAAAGAAAATCCCAGAAATGCGAGAAGAATAATGGAGTGTATTTGGGATGAGGAGCTTATCATACTATATGAATTAATTGATGTTTTGGCTGAGAGGGAAGTTGAGGGATAAGACTTGAGATGTAAATGAAGCAGCAGGGGTTGTTTAGTACACTAGTAGACTAGGGGCTTGTTTAGTTTGAATGGCAAAGGAGGGAAATATTATTTTGTGTCGAATAACCTATTGTTTGGTTTGATGGTTTGTAGCTGGGGAAACAAACTCAGCCCAGGTTACTTTTTCTTATTTCCGGAGAATAGCTGAAAATAGAGTTGGTCGATAGCAGACTAGTTTTTCAATCAAAATTATGCAGTGACAAGCTTGATTAGTGTTGGACTTAAAAATTTGAAAAGGGACAAGGAAAGGCCCAAAATGTGATGAAAGAAAAGTTAGTACAGACTGTACAGTAGAGTAGTAGTATTTTCATATTGTCATCTTTCTGTTGTCAGACTCGCCCAGTAACTGTCACAATTCATCCATTGTCCTCTCTCATAGTCTTATCTTAATATAGAATTGGATATCCTCTCCTAGAGTAGTAGAAGGACCCTTGGATCTTAGACACAGCTAAGCCTAATACCCTTCCTTATCTGTAGTAACACTTCATTACTGTGTGTATTAAGTAAATCAATAAATGCCACTTACCAGCATTCAATTTCCCCCCATCCAAATCTCCTCACTACCCTCACTGCACACTATTCATGTGCTATCTTTTTAATCAACTTCCATAATTCAATATTAAATGTCCCCTTTCCACCTAATCTGATTTTCTATCCACATACTGCCACGTCGAATAACAATACAGTACAAATATACTAGTTGCTAATTAGGAAGGATAATATTTTGCTATAATTATTAATAGTAACTCGCATCACTGTTGCATCAAATTAAAAAATAGGTGAAGAAGAAGAAGAAAATGTGACTTTGAAATTGAGCTCCTCCTCGTTCAGTAAACGCAATTTCACAAATTTCCAGACTAAAATAAAATACGAGTAATAAATAAAAAGGAGGAGTGGCCACCAGCCCATAAACATGGCAGCTGTCACCAGCCAATATTCATTTCCCTCCCAAAACCAACCTAAGTATCACAGTCTCCTTTATAATCTCGCTCTCATCCATTTTTATTTTTTCCAACCCACCACCATGTCCATGTTGATCCAATTGTTATTCTCCGCCTCTTTATTGGTTGTAGCTCAGTCCTCCAACACTGCAACAATAAATTCCACCACAATCTTCTTCAACCCCCAACTGCCCCCCAGATCCCTCTCCTCCTCCAAGAAATTTGAGGGGTCATCCAACCTGGTCAATCTCCGGTACCACATGGGCCCCGTACTCTCAACCCCAATCAACATCTACCTTATCTGGTACGGCAAGTGGATCCCCGCCCAGCAGCTCCTCATCCGGGACTTCCTCCTCTCCATCTCCTCCACCTCCGCTCCCTCCCCTTCCGTCTCTGAGTGGTGGCGCACCGTCACGCTCTACACCGACCAGACCGGCGCCAACATCTCTCGCTCCATCCTAATCTCGGGTGAGTACTCCGATAATCTCTACTCCCATGGCTACCACCTCACCCGCCTCTCCATCCAGCAAGTCATCGCCACAGCGGTCAAATCCAAGCCATTCCCCGTCGATCACAAGAACGGCATCTACCTCGTCCTCACCGCCACCGATGTCACCGTGCAGGACTTCTGCCGCGCCGTCTGCGGCTTCCACTACTTCACCTTTCCGTCGATGGTGGGATACACATTGCCCTACGCCTGGGTGGGCAACTCCGGTAAGCAGTGCCCGGAGGTGTGCGCGTACCCGTTTGCGGTGCCGGGATACATGGGTGGAGGGGCGCTGAGGCCGCCCAACGGCGATGTTGGGGTAGACGGGATGTTAAGTGTTATAGGGCACGAGCTGGCGGAGCTGTCATCAAATCCGCTGGTGAACGCTTGGTACGCAGGTGAGGACCCAACGGCTCCGACAGAGATAGGGGATTTGTGCGAAGGCCTGTACGGGACGGGCGGCGGGGGAGGGTATATAGGTCAGGTGATGAGGGACAGAAAAGGGAGAACCTACAATTTCAGAGGGACAAGAGGAAGAAAGTATTTAGTACAGTGGATTTGGAGTCCTACTCTCAAAGCTTGTGCAGGTCCCAATGCTCTCGATTAATTTAGTTTTTTTATACTATATATAAAATCCCGAATTTGTCTTTTTAAATTTATTCAACACATACATATTCTACTTTTTTTTTCTCATCGCTTCATTAATTTATTTAAATGTTCTCATCCCGACAAGGGCGTGATTTTATTTTCATATTTTGTAAATAGGAGAAAAGGTTTGTTATTCATTAATCATTACACATCTGTATAAAAAAAAACGTTATAGCTACTACAATTTTGTGTTCTTTTTTATACCTGAATGATCTCATTTTTAAGCAATTAAAATAGTTACGAGACTTAAATTAAAATTTTAACTATTTTGGGACCTTTTTTAAAAAAGGTAAAAGTTAATGGATATAAATAATTTTTTTCTCAGAGTTTGGAGTTATATGAATGTGAGTGTTTCATTATCTCAACATTGCTGCTGCTTCTTGCCCTCATTATCTTCGTCGTTTTGGAGAAGAGGTTTGCTATTAATCTTGGGAACAGACCCTGGTTTAATTTTATCCTAACAAGTGAGTTAAAACTGCGATCTTGAGACAGTAGAAATTGGTCTTATATAAAACAGTTGGCAAATATTTGTATGGACAGAGAAACTAGAGTGCATTTTTAGATGCTTTAATTGTTTTACTAAAATATAAAACTCCTAGTTAGTATTAATTGTTTTCATTGAATAGTAAACAATATACTCCCTCCGTTCCGTATTAACTTTCATATGTAGATGGACACGTAAATTAAGAAAGTGTAATAATGAGTGGAGTTTTGAGGGGTAATTTTGTAAAACTTTATGTATAAAGTAAAGAATGAGTTGACTTTTGTGTATGTGTGGAGAAAAAGTAATGACATTTGTGTAAAATTGAGGATATTGTGAATGTGGAGTTTATAAAAGATTTTCCATTTTAAGGGTGTGAAAGTTATTGTGTAATGTCCCAAAAAAGAAAATGTGAAAGTTATTGTGGGACGGAGGGAGTATTTAGTTAGTATTAATTGTTTTCATTGAATAGTAAACAATATTATATATTGTGCACTTTTATTCAAAACAATTTTATCGTGCAAGTTTTGCAACTACTACTCCATAGTAAAAAAAAAAAAAAAAAAAACAATACCTTTAAATGAGACAATTAATAATGTCACAAAACCACTAGTTGGCCACAGAAATAATGTGGACACTTATATGTCAATTAAAGGATAAATGGTTCAATATTTTAAGGAGTTGTAGTATTTTAATGGGTTAATTGCAAATTAAATCACCACCTTTCACTTAATTGTAATTTAATCTAAATTTTTGAATAATTGTAAATAAAATTACCACCTTTAAAAGTTGTTGTAATTTAGACTTATAGACAATCTTATTTGTTCTCGAATTTAACGTTTCGAGATTAGATCGAAATAAAAAACAATGTTGTTTTATTAAGGAAGTGTCACATCAGCTAGCCATGTTAGATTTGGGCACAAATTAGACTATCAAAAAGTTTAAATTGCAACAACTTTTAAAGGTGGTGATTTTATTTGCAATTATTCAAAAGTTTAGATTAAATTGCAATCCAAGGAAAGGTGGTGATTTTATTTGCAATTAACCCTATTTTAATTTGTTGGTTTTTAAACTCTTATTTGACACTATATCAGAACCAACCAAATTCATATCTTTCAATAAAATAACGAAAGTTGTTAAAAAATACACACAAAATGTAAATTAATTGAGAATCCTTAACTAATGTTTAGAAATTATGTCTGGAAATTTAGGTTTAGCATGTAGCTATTAAAAGAAATGATCAGTACAAGAGGCCAGCTTATTGATAAATGTGTCGAGCTCGAACTCATTAGATACTAGATCTCGACTCGTTAAACTCAATATTTAATATTTATCTTGTAATTTTATTAGGCTCGATTCGACTTGTTAAATATAAATAAGTTGGGCCAAACTCGATCAAAAAAATGTTTGAATGAATTAAGTTCAAACTGCAAGTGCTCGACTCGATTTTTAATTAAAAGATATCGCTCAAATTAATTGTGGAACTCTTGATTTGGTTATAAACATAAGACTTAGGAAGTATGGGACCACCACTTAGTAGCAAGGAAAGGGTAATGAGAACCAGTTTAAAGTAAAGCCTGTTTTCTTCTTGTATTTGTCAAATTTATAAGATATAAATTTGACAAACTAACGCGCTGTTATAAGTTTTTAAACAACAATGTGTAATTTGTAATTTAACTTTCTTCCATTCTTCTCCTCCATTGCTAAAATGGATTCTTCTCCATCCATGTGTAATAACCTATATAATAATTACGAGCATACGATTCATCAACAAATAATTAAATTGGACAAAAAATATATAATAAGTCATCGTGGAACGATTCAAACTTTTCATCAAAAAGTGACATTAATATAATATCAATTTCACGGTATCCAAATCTTTCCCCTTTACCAAACGACTCGAACATATGCACAGTCATGTTCACTCTTTATGAACGGGGTAGGTAGCATTTGGATCTCTTATTCCATTGGTATTACCCAAGGACGAAAAAATACCGATATTTCGAAGCGATATTTCGTCGAAATATCGGTATTTTTTGCCCACCGATATGGATATTCACATGAACGAGATTTTTTCTAAAATATCGATAAAATATCGGTGATGTTATATATCGGTAATCTACAAATATCAATTTTTCTTTTTTAATCGGGTGAATTGTTCTAGCTTGATGAGTTGATACCAGTATTGTTTAGACCAAGATGACATTTTTTTTCATTTAGGGTTTAGGGTTTAGGGTTTAGGGTTTAGGGTTTAGGGTTTAGGGTTTAGGGTTTAGGGTTTAGGGTTTAGGGTTTAGGGTTTAGGGTTTAGGGTTTAGGGTTTAGGGTTTAGGGTTTAGGGTTTAGGGTTTAGGGTTTAGGGTTTAGGGTTTAGGGTTTAGGGTTTAGGGTTTAGGGTTTAGGGTTTAGGGTTTAGGGTTTAGGGTTTAGGGTTTAGGGTTTAGGGTTTAGGGTTTAGGGTTTAGGGTTTAGGGTTTAGGGTTTAGGGTTTAGGGTTTAGGGTTTAGGGTTTAGGGTTTAGGGTTTAGGGTTTAGGGTTTAGGGTTTAGGGTTTAGGGTTTAGGGTTTAGGGTTTAGGGTTTAGGGTTTAGGGTTTAGGGTTTAGGGTTTAGGGTTTAGGGTTTAGGGTTTAGGGTTTAGGGTTTAGGGTTTAGGGTTTAGGGTTTAGGGTTTAGGGTTTAGGGTTTAGGGTTTAGGGTTTAGGGTTTAGGGTTTAGGGTTTAGGGTTTAGGGTTTAGGGTTTAGGGTTTAGGGTTTAGGGTTTAGGGTTTAGGGTTTAGGGTTTAGGGTTTAGGGTTTAGGGTTTAGGGTTTAGGGTTTAGGGTTTAGGGTTTAGGGTTTAGGGTTTAGGGTTTAGGGTTTAGGGTTTAGGGTTTAGGGTTTAGGGTTTAGGGTTTAGGGTTTAGGGTTTAGGGTTTAGGGTTTAGGGTTTAGGGTTTAGGGTTTAGGGTTTAGGGTTTAGGGTTTAGGGTTTAGGGTTTAGGGTTTAGGGTTTAGGGTTTAGGGTTTAGGGTTTAGGGTTTAGGGTTTAGGGTTTAGGGTTTAGGGTTTAGGGTTTAGGGTTTAGGGTTTAGGGTTTAGGGTTTAGGGTTTAGGGTTTAGGGTTTAGGGTTTAGGGTTTAGGGTTTAGGGTTTAGGGTTTAGGGTTTAGGGTTTAGGGTTTAGGGTTTAGGGTTTAGGGTTTAGGGTTTAGGGTTTAGGGTTTAGGGTTTAGGGTTTAGGGTTTAGGGTTTAGGGTTTAGGGTTTAGGGTTTAGGGTTTAGGGTTTAGGGTTTAGGGTTTAGGGTTTAGGGTTTAGGGTTTAGGGTTTAGGGTTTAGGGTTTAGGGTTTAGGGTTTAGGGTTTAGGGTTTAGGGTTTAGGGTTTAGGGTTTAGGGTTTAGGGTTTAGGGTTTAGGGTTTAGGGTTTAGGGTTTAGGGTTTAGGGTTTAGGGTTTAGGGTTTAGGGTTTAGGGTTTAGGGTTTAGGGTTTAGG